>PISX010006679.1:0-95289 GCA_004024625.1 Mellivora capensis | reverse complement strand
ATAGCAGCAATGTCTACAATAGCCAAACTATGGAAAGAGCCTAGATGTCCATCAACAGATGAATGGATAAAGAAGATGTGGTATATATATACGATGGAATACTATGCAGCCATCAAAAGAAATGAAATCTTGCCATTCGCAACGACGTGGATGGAACTAGAGGGTATCATGCTTAGTGAAATAAGTCAATCAGAGAAAGGCAACTATCATATGATATCCCTGATATGAGGAAGTGGAGATGCAACATGGGGGACTAGGGTGGTAGGAAAAGAAGAAAAGAAACAAGATGGGATTGGGAGGGAGACAAACCATAAGTGACTCTTAATCTCACAGAACAAACTGAGGGTTGCCTGGGGGAGGGGGTCGGGAAAGGGGGGTGGGGTAATGGACATTGGGGAGGGTATTTGCTATGGTTAGTGCTGTGATGTGTGTAAACCTGGCGATTTACAGACATGTACCCCTGGGGATAAAAATATGTTTATAAAAAAAAAATAAAAAATTATTAAAAAAAAAATCAAACATCATTAAAAAAAAAAAAAAAGCCTAATCATCTCCAAAGAGTTCGCATGTTTCTTTTATACAAGATTTCAGTTTTATTATTCTTCACTATTATTTTAAGTATCATCTTCATATTCCTCATCTTCCTGATCATCATCATTATTTGCATAAATGTGCTATTCAGTAAATGTATATTTACGTTTGTTTACTGTTTTTGCAATGTGTTTCTTTATGTTTCTGAGATTTTACTTTTCAAGTATGTTGATTGTTATTAAAATACATTCTTCAGAAAAAAAAATAAAAAATAAAAGTGCCATATATATATATAGACACACACACACAGACACACACAAATGGAATATTACTCAGTCATCAAAAAGAATGGAATCTTGCTATCTGCAATGACATGGATGGAACTAGAGCGTATTATCCTAAGCAAAATAAGTCAATCAGAGAAAGACAAATACCTTATCATTTTACTCATAAACAAAATTTAGGAAACAAAACAGTTGAACATAAGAGAAGGGAAGGAAAATGAAATAAGATGAAAACAGAGTGGGAGGCAAACCATAAGCGACATTGAATTCTAGGAAACAAAGGGAGGGTTGCTGGAGGGGAGGAGGGGAGGGGGAAGGGTAACTGGGTGATGGGGATTAAGGCAGGCACTTGATGTAATGAGCATTGGGTGTTATATGCAACTGATGAATCACTAAATTCTACCCCTGAAGCTAATAATATAGTATATGTTAACCAGATTGAATTTAAATAAAGAATTTTTTAAAAAGAACCACTACATTGTTTCTTTACTCAAAACCCTTCTGTGATGCCCATTCTATCCTGCCCCCAGTCTCACACAGCATAAGAACCCAGGTATGGTTTGTGCCCAGTAGCCCCCATGAGACCTGCTGCTTCCCCCCTCTTCATCTTTACTGGCCTCATTTTGCAAGTCTCACCCTCATGCAATCTGCAATAGTCAAAGCAATAGTTCATTCGTTCACTGTTCTCTGAGCCTGTGAGGCAGGTTCCCACACTTCTATTTGCTGTTCTTTCTGCCTAAAATGCTTTTCCCTAAAATGTTTATGAATTTTGTCTATTTCCTCCCTAAATCTTTGCCAAAGATCCCCTTTTCAGTGGGGCGTATGATGGTTGCCAATTGCTCCTATCCACTTGCTTTGCATATTTTTCTCCAAGCTGTTCATTTTTAAAAAATATTTTATTTATTTGAGAAAGAGAGAGAGAAAGGAATGAGACAGCACAAGTGGGGGCAGGGAGGAGGAGATGCCCCCCCGAACAGGGAGCCTGATGCAGGCCTTTATTCCAGGACCCCGGGCTCATGACCTGAGTGAAATTCAGACACTTAACTGACTGAGCCACCCAAGCCTCCCTATTCGTCATCTTTTCATATAGCATACAGTTTGCTTATTATTCTACAGTATATGTTTCATCTCACAAATGGGAAGGTCCTGGAAGGTAGGGATTTTTATTGTTTTTTTTCACTACTGCAACCATGGAGACAAAAAAATACTGATACACATGCGGTTCTCAATAAGGATTGGTTGAATGAATCCATAAAGAACTCATCTACATGTTATTCTTAATTTTATACAAATTTTTTTAAAGAAAAGCATATAAACAGACATAAATATTCCCATGTAAAATTCACTTTGATTACATTTAATATAAGCCAGTATTCTAGTTAACATTAGAATATGATCCATAGTATTCTAATTATGGCAGTAAGAAAAGTTTCTCTTGATAAAATGAAGTATGCAATATTTGGGAATGGAGAAAATTCAAGTAGAAGGTGTAAAAGGGGAATTAAAATTATGAAGATGATTTTGGTTTCATGCTTTGACTAAGTTATATAACCATCATTTTCCATATATTCTTCTAGTTACCTTAATTCTGAATCAGAGAAGGGAGATGCACTAGGCAAGAATGATAACCAGTGTATTCCATATTCTCTTCAGCACTATCCTGGAATATCTTATTCAAATTACATATGGGACAAAAGCTCTTACTCTCATGGAAATGGGATCACTATAGATGCAATTTTTCCTTCCTGGGATTGTGTTTAAATAATAGCACAGATATCTTTGGGATTTAAAAATTAATTCTTGCCACCAACATGTAAAGAAATTAACTGGAACATTTATTTTTCTGTAGGCAAATAGTAATGATATAAGAACTAGCTATCTCTGCTCTCTGTAAGCTCCATATTAGTGTGATGTATCTTTGGTATCTGATTTACACAGGTGTTACCATGGGCAGTCAGGAAGGAGGCTGTATGATGCCTTTCTCTGCAGTTTGGTTAAGAATGCTTCTGCACAGCAAAGGAAACAGTCAACAAAACAAAGAGGCAACCCATGGAATGGGAGAAGATATTCCCAAACAACACTACAGACAAAGGGCTGATATCCAAGATCTATAAAGAAATCCTCAAATTCAACACTCAAAACACAGATAATCACATCAAAAAATGGGCAGAAGACATGAACAGACACTTCTCCAAAGACTTACAAATGGCTAACAGACACATGAAAAAATGTTCATCATCATTAGCCATCAGGGAAACTCAAATCAAAACCACATTGAGATACCACCTTACACCAGTTAGAATGGCCAAAATTAACAAGACAGGAAACAACAAGTATTGAAGAAGATGTAGAGAAAGGAGAACCCTCTTACAATGTTGTTGGGAATGCAAGTTGGTGCAGCCACTTTGGAAAACAGTGTGGAGATTTCTCAAAAAATTAAAAATACAGCTACCCTATGACCCTGCAATTGCACTACTGGGTATTTACCCCAAAGATACAGATGTGGTGAAAAGAAAGGCCATGTATACCTCAATGGTCATAGCAGCAATGTCCACAATTGCCAAACTGTTGGAAGAGCCAAGATGCCCTTCAACAGACGAATGGATAAAGTTGTGATCCATATAAACAATGGAATATTATGCAGCCATAAGAAAGGATGAATACCCAACTTCTTTTTATCATCATGGATGGGACTGGAGGAGATTGTGCTGAGTGAAATAAGTCAAACAGAGAAAGTCAATTATCATATGGTTTCACTTAATTGTGGAGCATAAGTAATAATATGAAGGACATTAGGAGGAGGAAAGGAAAAGTGAATTGGGATAAATCAGAGGGGGAGATGAAACGTGAGAGACTATGGATTCTGAGAAACAAACTGAGGGTTTTGGAGAGGTGGGGAGTGCGGGAATGGGTGAGCCTGGTGGCGGGTATTAAGGACGGCATGTATTGCACAGAGCACTGGGTGTGGTGCATAAACAATGAATCTTGGAACACTGGAAAAAAAAATAAAATTAAGATGTTAAAAAGAACGTCATGAAGGTCTTTTTCAAAGCCCTTTAACTACATGTTAATTGGGGTTTTTGGTTGTTGTTTTTCTATTTATGTATAAAGAGGTCTGATATCTGTCACATTTTTTTCTTTGTGTCCCTGAAAAATCTGAAGTCTTAGAGAGCTTAGAAAAACCTGAAGCAGTTATCTAGAAGATGAAAATTTTGAAGTCAGTGCATATTTTTAAAAATATATTTTTCTACTGGAGAAGGAAAAACACCATCTTAAAAAAAAAAACAAAAACAAATATGCATTAGTTAAGCTCTCATTTTAAGCATTGTAAGTTGATTCAGGGTCAATGAAATAGTTCTGAAATACTTTTGTTGGCAATGAAACAATATTGAAGGAGAAGAGATCCAATCAAACTCCTCTGGTATCTTTTTAAAAGAAAAAAAAAAGAAATTAAATCATTTTCCCAAAGCAAATAAATTTAAGCAGTAAATAAATAAATAAATAAAATTCATCTAGTTAATTTCCCAATCCTTCTAAATTCAACTGCAAATAAATTCAACTTCAAAATTATCAATGTTTGTTATAGATACTATATTGTTTTAAAGTTTAAGTCCTAATGTGTTTAAGGTAAAACTATTATTACACCTGATGTTTCCTTCTTTTAAGGCAACATTAAAATAACACTCTTCCTTTACCTATTAATGCTCTCTCAGGGTAATGCAAGTTAACTGATCAGTGTGTTTAAGATTATGATCAGTGTGCTATGTCTCAACCCTGCCTCTTCCTTCATTTTGGAATGCAATTAATCCACAAGAAATACATTCTCTTTTGCTCCTCCCTGCTACAAATTTTATAGGAGCAACGACCAGACTGTCCTGTCTCTGCTGATCTGATCGTACTGGGGCCCCCACATATGGAGCAAGGATTGGATGGAAGCTGGTGGCATGACTGGTGAAAGGATTCACCCAAGGCAGAACAAAGGAAACAGACATTTATTGAATACATGGCAAGGGAGTGGTGGGCAGGACAGCAAAGGAGAGACTGTCTGAGAGGAGGGAGTGGGTAAGGGCTGGTTTTATTATTACTTTATTATTTTATTTATTTATATTTTAGGGCTTATTTTTTAGCTTTTTTTTTTCCTTTTTTAAAAATTTAATTTAATTTTTTTGTTGTGTTCCAAAATTCACATTTATGTACCTCACCCAGTGCTCCATGCAATACGCGCCCTCCTTAATACCCACCAGCAGGCTCATGCAACCCCCTACACCCAACCCCTCCAAAAACCCTCAGTTTGTTTCTCAGAGTCCATAGTCTCTCATGGTTTGTATTCCCCTCCAGTTTCCCCCAACTTCCTTCTCCTCTCCATCTCCCAGTGCCCTCCATGTTATTCCTTACACTCCACAAGTAAGTGAAACCATATGATAATTGACTCTCTCTGCTTGACTTATTTCACTCAGCATAATCTCTTCCAGTCCCATCCATGCTGATACAAAAGTTGGGAATGTATTAGGGCTGTTTTTAAAGGGGGAAGGTGAGAAGGTATGGGGATGTTGGAATTTTTCCTTTTTTGGTAACTGTGTCTGGTTATAAGCAGCCATTGGCTAGTTTGGGCTTATGGATATTTGGAAGTGGTTCGCCTGATGGGCCAAAAGACCACAGTGAAATTTGCTGTGTGTAAATCTGTATAAATCTGGCATTTATTATTAGGAAACTCATTATTATCACATGTCTATATTCCTGTGTATCAGCATCTTCAGTAAGAAAGAAAGATATCTGGGTGCCTGGGTGATTCAGTCAGTTAAGCATCTGTCTTCAGTTCAGGTCATGATCCCAGGGTCCTGGGATCAAATCCTGCATCAGGCTCCCTGCTCCATGGGGAGCCTGCTTCTCTCTCTGCCTCTGACTCTCTCTGTCTCTCATGAACAAATAAACAAAATCTTAAAAAAAAAAAAAAAAGTATCACCATCTGCCTGTCTGCTTTCACTTATTTTCTCAAGTAGTTCAGAACATGGAAGGGGAAAGTGAAAGTCATTGTCTTTTAGTCACTCAAACTCTAGTTACCAAGTTGTGGTTTTATTTTCTAAAAGCTTAATTTATAAAACACTGGGACATCACATATAAAGAACATAGCAACAATGTTTCTTTTTAATGCTTTTATTTCTCTAACATTTAAATAAATTTAATATTTAATTTATTTAATATTATTTAATATTTAAATAAATACTGTGGGTTTTAATGGCCAAAAAATTCTTCCTATAAAATATTTTATCATATTAATTTGTATACCTATTTAATTTATATATATTAAACATTGACTAGGGGATCCAGAAACTTCTGTTAAATTAATAATCCACCATAAATTTGAAATGGTTCAAAAATCTTTTACACTTATGAATAAATAAGTCACTCCATGCTCAAAACAAGCCCTGTTATTTGAATCTTCTTTCCACAGTTGCTGAGACTATTTTTTATACATTTTTTAAAAATAACCAACTCTAAAATTAGTACCTCTAACTTTTTCCAGAGAAGGGAAATGAAGAAAGAGCACTTCAACTCCCCACTGTACAAGTCTCTCAATAAAATCCTTATTACGGTTTTCTAGAATTTTAATTCTACCTCTTGTTATAACACCAAAAAATTGCTATGATTTTTTCTGACATATACTTAAAGCCTCTCTTTCTTCCAAATACTATCTTAAACAAATTATAATAGTATCAGCCAGAGTTCATTCAAATAAACAGAAAATTTTAACACAGGTAATTGGAAGTGTACACAAACCCTGCAAAGGCAGAGTGAGAAAAAGTAAGGAATTCTCTGCCAAAAACCCAACCAACAGACAATGAAACAAACAAGCAAACTCAACCTGAAGCAGCAAAACAGACACTTCCCAGTTGCTAACCAGGTAGCACCTAAAAATGTCAAGAATTTTCCGGGGGTAATTCTAAGAAGATGGTGGTAGTGGCTATGCAGGGTTAAGTATCTCCACCTCCCCAGGCAAGTATAGGACAGCAGTTATCTGACAGTGGGTAAGTGCCACGGTTCTGAGCAATGCCTAAAGTTGCTAAAGGTTACAACCTACAAAATCTCAAACCATAGATCCTCCATAGGAAAGACTCCTCACGAAAGAAAACAGAATCAAAATTGAGTAGAAAAAGGAAAATATAGATGAAGAAAATGGATAAAAGTAAGAGAGACAACACTGGTATATTTCAGAATGTAATTTGCCATATTTACACAGACTATTCGAAAACGACAGAAAAGGGGACTGGCTAAAGTTACAAAAAAATTATCGTGTATCATAACTCCTTCTAAAATTTAGTGAATATAATCAAACACCTAAAATAAACACAAGAAAACACTGCAGGCATAACCTAGACAAAGAGACGAGACTATGGAGCAAAATGGCATTGCTACAGACAATGACATCATACCAGGAGAACATAACCCCAGAATAACTAAAAGGAAAACTATAACTGATAGAATTTTTTTCACCTAAAAAAGAACCTCTGGAAAAGAAAATAAAACAATCTTTTCAGCAATGAAGTCTAAGCTAGAAGGAATAAAAGGCCAAATTAAAACAATAATAAGGAAAATGAAGAGTAAAAATAAGACCTTACTTTCTTAAATCAAAAACAAGAAGAAGAGAAATGTAAGAATGATTTGGGAGAAAATAACAATGTTCAAATAAGCAAAGATTTATAATAGCAGTCCTTGAAGAAGAAAGTTAAATACAAGAACAAAACAAATGCTAAAAATTATTCAAGATATTTTCCTAAAATTAAACAAATTTTATATATTAAATATATTTTATTTATTTATAAAATATACATATATATTTTATATATTTATATTTTAATATATTTTTTATATTAAAAGAATGTTCAACATAACCAGGAATATCAACCTGGAATAATAAAAAAACAAATCATTTTATTCTTGTAAAGTCACTCAATTTTAACAACAAAAATTCCTTTGGAGATCTCAGGGGAAAAGGCAAGTGACTGATAAGAGAAAGAGTAGTTTATTATCAAAAGTCATAAAAGCAATGCAATATGCCATAAAATAAATAGAGTAATACATTTAAGATACCCAAAGGGGGAAAATGTGAGTCAAAGACTTTTATATCCAGAAAAACTGACTTAACTGCAAACAGTACAGTTGAATGTTTATCACCAAAAATTTATGGATTATTATTTCTATAGATTCTTTTCTAAAGAATCCACTACAGAACAAGCTACAGACAATCAACATGACTGGATAGATATGATATAAAGGCTGGTAATGAGCACACAATATATAATTACTTATTGAACTAAGAACAGACGAAAACTAAACAGTCAACTATGAACTTTGGGTGGAGAATGTGGATAGTCTATGAAAAAATTGTTAACTGCTTTCTCTGTGATGTGGGATAAAGTAAATGGATGATCATGAGATCTTCTAATTGTATCATCCCCTGAGTACAAGTGAATGAGTATTCTCTGGATGCAACAAAAGAGATATCAATGTAATACAGAGAAGGTTAAGTGTAAACCCTGTAATCCTGAATTTAATTTGGTAGTATCATAAATTTACTTGCATGGTTCTTTATTACCATAAACACATACACACACAGCCAAACTCTGTCCATTGGGAAGGACTAGAGAAATTAGCAACCCAACAGCAAAAAGTATTTCTAACACCCAGATTTTTAAATACCACTCCACACCAAAAGAAATCAGTTCTTTAGGGAAATGTGTATTTCCAGGAATGAGCAGTAAATGTATAGGATTATCATGAAATATCTTGTCATATACTTTGATAGCAAAGAAGGAATCACAGATTGCTAGAGTCATGTCAAAAACACATCAGGGCTAACATTTAAAGGCACCAAAGGGTCAAAGATGGAAAAATTTGAGCATTGGTATGAAAAAGTATTACAATGAATTGAAATTCATCAAAAACATTCAAATTAATGAGTTTTTATTTTGAAGCATAATAAGGGAACTCATTCATTACGTTGACAATTGGAAAAAAAGAAAGAATTAAGTATGCATATCCTACCTTTTCAATATGAACTATACCACTGGAAAATCAAATAACTGGTCGAAAGGAAGTACCACTGGATAAAAGCATTTCTAGTTGATAAATTTTTTAAATCATAGAAGTAGAATATCATCATTTCAAACCCCAATCAATTAATGGACCTAGGCATTGAACATCTAAAGCTACAACTGTCACAAGAATACAGATAAGCAGATAATGATGCCTCTTCATGAAATAACACACCATTACCTTTAGTCTTCTCAAAGGGATGGAACCTGAGAATGAATCCACCTGCCTATCTACAGAAGAAACAATGGACAGAAGTATATCTTGAACTGCACAATGAAGATACAATCAGCAACATTTAGATGCAGGAGAAATTTACAGATTAAATAGTTCAGGTTCTTCAGCATACATTTTGAACTGTAACATTATTATGAAATCAGCAACACAGAGATGATAGACCAACAAAGGAATAAAGGGCAACCCCATACACCAATACAATTACAAATTTAAAAGGGGGGAGCAGATAATATCAGAGTGTCTATTGTAAAGTAATCAAAATGATTTCTTAGGGAACAGTAATATAGCCTTGGCATTGTGTACCTCCAGAACCTAACATCATGCTCGATACATGGTAAGACCTGAAAATGTGTTTTGTTTGTTTGTTTGTGGGAGTGTGTGTGTGTGTGTGTGTGTGTGTCTGTGTACTGTTTTATTACTGGTGATGTTTGGTGGCTGTTTTCTCCCAAATAAATGTTGGCCATACTGGCAAAAAATGCAGAGAAAAATATATATCTCATAGTATGAAGAAGCATTCACTATTACTAGATGTAGTAATAAATTTTTCCCCAGGGAATTCCCATATATATTAAGATGCCCAGGCACTGAGATCATGGAGAGAAACTGGATTCTTATTCGTTATATGAAGACACAAAGCTATACTACAGTGCAGTTGCAAAGCTGTGCCATGATAGGAAACATTACATAATAAAAATGTAGAGGCCCTGCTCAAAGTGAATTATCATTAGAAAAATCCCCAAAGACACTTTCCATGATGTTGCCCCATCCATTCTCTGAGACTTTAGGAAAGAGAAAATTTATTGAGACTTTAGAAAACAGCTAATTTATTTCTTAAGAAGACAGAAGACAGCTCTTAGAAGAACTCTCAGTTTCACTGAAGTATCTGGTTCTCTTCAATCTAGTTCCATCCTTTTCTGTTGAATAAGTGACATTTCTGGGTGCCTGGGTGGCTCAGTGGGTTAAGCCTCTACCTTCGGCTCAAGTCATGATCTCAGGGTCCTGGGATCGAGGCCACATCAGGTTCTCTGCTCAGAAGGAGCCTGCTTTCTTCTCTCTCTCTCGATCTTCATGCCTATCTGCCTACTTGTGATTTCTCTCTCTCTGTCAAATAAATAAATAAAATCTTAAAAAAATAATAAAGTCTAAATTTAAAAGTCTAAATAAAAAAATTAAAAATAAATGACATTTCACAGAGATCTTAGAAATCCTTTTTTTTAAAAAAGATTTTATTTATTTATTTGACAGAGATCACAAGTAGGCAGAGAGGCAGACAGAGAGGGGCAGGAAGCAGGCTCCCCGCTGAGCAGACAGCCCGATGCTGAGATGCTGTGGGACTCTATCCCAGGACCCTGGGATCATCACCTGAGCCGAAGGCAGAGGCTCTAACCCACTGAGCCACCCAGGCACCCCAGATCTTAGAAACTCTTATAATGACTTTGGGATTTAGCTCTAGGACTCCACTCATTAAATAGTCCTGTCAACTTCCACTAAATAACTATCTCTAGTCTCTGTTCAACTATTTCTAGTCCCTGCAAAGTTTTAGAACAACCTTTCTTTTGGGGTGTTACAAATGAAACATGCCTGCCTTCATCCACAGAGCCTCACAAACCAGGGATTTCCAATATTACATCAAACTCAGTGACCGACTGTTTAAAAAACAAAAAAACAAACAAATCTCAAGCTAATTTCCCTAACAGCAGACACTGGTCAACTTATCTACCATATTTTGAAATTTCCTAAAAGTCACCATGTGAGCATGGATGCACATAATATTGGCCATAACGATATTAAGAAAAAATATAATTAACCTGTATCAAATATATAATTTTACTTTAATATATAAAATTTCTTTTATAAATTTATTTCTAAACTATCAAATATTAATATTTGAGTTACATATAAGCCCCCAAAAACGTGTTTCAGTTTTTTGACAGTCTGGTAAAGTTTAAGTACCTACCATAAATCAGAATAATCATTTAAATGCATTAAATAAAATATACAAAATTATTAAAAATAGTTATATTGAAATGCTATTTATAAAGCCTCTGCCTTCAGCTCAGGTCATGATCTCAGGGTCCTGGGATCGAGCCCCACATTGGGCTCTCTGCTCAGCGGGGAGCCTGCTTCCCCCTCTCTCTCTGCCTACCTCTCTGCCTACTTGTGATCTCTGCCTGTCAAATAAATGAATAAAATATTTAAAAAATAATAAAAAAATAAAATAAGGGGCACCTGGGTGGCTCAGTGGGGTAAGCCTCTGCCTTCTGCTTAGGTCATGATCTCAGGGTCCTGGAATCGAGCCCCTCATCAGGCTCTCTGCTCAGCGGGGAGCCTGCTTCCTCCTCTCTCCCTGCCTGCTTCTCTGCCTACTTGTGATTTCTCTGTCAAATAAATAAATAAAACCTTTCAAAAATAAAATAAAGTAAAATAGCTTAAGTGTAATATAGTAAAATAATGTATGCACTTTATGATTAATGTATTAAATATTTCTATCTTGTGGTGGGTCTTATAATTGCCATAATTTAAAGAAGTAATGTTTCCAGATTGTGTGTAACAACTGCATTGAGGTATCAAACTATTTGAGTAATACTGCTAATACTACTATGGGTTTTTGTCAAAATTCCTGATTGGAGAAAAGCTCAATTTTAATTAGAGAATAGTGAAAATAAAGATGTAATTTTTTACATTCAGTTAGTAGATCACCTAAACTCTATCCATGGATTCTGGGGATATACAGCACTCAGATTAAAAACCTACAAATTAAACCAGTTACTGAGGCCTCCATATCTTTAAGATAAGGGTTGCTTTAGATTCTTAATCGGTTTATTTACCATATTGTAATATTTATAATATTTGGTATGCGTACCATTAAAAGTATATATTTAAATATTTCAGGTATGATCAATTGCTTAAATAGCAAATGCAATTAAGAATATTAATAACTAACATGTTTGCACTATGATCTTACTATTTCTTCTACATATAACAAGAAAAGCATTACTTTTATGGTATGATTCCAACATTCACAGCAAAGAAAAAGAAAACTGCATTTGCATTATATTTAAAGACTTAAAAACGCAATTTTTAAAAAGTTCAATTATTTTTCTAATCTCTCTCTTGTTTGAATATAATTTCTCTCTAAACAATTTAGGTTTATATATATATATATATATATTTTTTTTTTCATTTATTTTTTCCCCCAAAGCTGAAATTAGCCCTTCAGGCCTAACAAGTCATGAAGGATCACAGAACTTTCTACAATCACATTACTAATCAATTTTAAATCCTTTGTTGCTCACCTCCACCAACAGCCTAAAAAGGGGCAGAATCTGATCTTTAGGGACAACCAAAGGACAGAGGATAAAGCTGGAAATTGCTTTGTGATATTTTCTCTAACACTGCATTTCTTATTACTTTGAGGGTTTCTGTAGTAAAACTGAAAATATATTAAATTATCTATGGATCTCTTGGTATCAGAACACATAAAATTCCATGATGGATCTTTGAAGTACTAACCTAATGACTTCAAGCAAGTTACTTAGGCTTCTTGGAATGTAATCTTTTCCACTGCAACATCGCAATAAAAATAACCTTACAATTAATTGTATTGTGAGGATCAACATCACTAACTTCCTACACTGAAAACTACTGTATTAGCCTTGGTTATTTTTGTTATTATTAACTATGGTAATTAATTTATTCAACAAGTATGTATTGAGTGCTCTGTGTGGCAACCACATGTTTAGATTCTGAATGAACAACAGTGAACAAGGCATCTCAAAGAGTTTTCACCATGTTGAGTGTTGTAAGAAAGAGTTGATGTTACCTGGATTAGGTGACTGTTAGGTATATCCATATTGCCATGAACAGACATATGACAGTATGGCAGAGGAGAAAGAATATACATTTTTAAATAACACCTGCTAAGCTTATATTCATAAGAAAATAATTTTTTACTTTGACTCTAAAAACTTACTGCAAATTTGATATATATAAGAGGAATATCAGGACAACATATTTAATGAAATTTAAGAACATTTTCTCGGAAAGTGATACTGCCAGACTCTCTGTTGTTAAGTGATTTTAGACAGTTATGAAATATTAAGAGTAAGAAAATAGCATAATGAACAATTATATAACATAAGCAATGAATGTATGGAGGTATGAGATAAAGAGAAGAAAGCCTAAATGCCTATGCAATTCAAGAATGCAAAAAGTAAAGGTTGATTTTATTAAAGACTTTGAAAAACATTAATTTATAAAAAGTAATATTACAAAAATCTAAATTCCCAAGACCCAGAATTAATTATGGTTACTATTTTACTATATTTGTTAAGAATATTTATGTTTCATTTGGACCTCAGGTAAGATTCATGACACATTATCTCCATTATTCTGTGCAAAAACCTCTCTTATTACATTTCATTTTACCATTTCTACCTCCATTTCCATAAAAATGTTCCTGACAGGCATCAATAAAATGGGTGATTAATTGTATAAGTATACCAGAAATATGTATTTGATATATATTTTGCTATAAGTACAGTTTCTTACTTTTAACGCAAAGGTCTATTCTAAGAACTATCCTCTTTGCAGACATGAACAGACATTTCTGCAAAGAAGACATCCAGATGGACAACAGACACATGAAAAAGTGCTCCACATCACTCAGCATCAGGGAAATACAAATCAAAACCATAATGAGATATCACCTCACACAAGTCAGAATGGCTAAAATTAACAAGTCAGGAAATGACAGATGCTGGCCAGGATGTGTGGAGAAACCTACACTGTTGGTGGGAATGTAAGTTGGTGCAGCCACTCTGGAAAACAGCATGGAGGTTCCTCAAAAAGTTGAAAATAGGGGTGCCTGTGTGGCTCAGTGGGTTAAAGCCTCTGCCTCCGGCTCAGGTCATGATCCCAGGGTCCTGGGATGAGGCCTGGCACTGTGCTCTCTGCTCAGTGGGGGCCTGCTTCCCTTCCTCTCTCTCTGACTGCCTCTCTGCCTAATTATGATCTCTGTCTGTCAAATAAATAAATAAAATCTTTTTAAAAAAGAGTTGAAAATAGAGCTACTCTACGACCCAGCAATTGCACTACTGGGTATTTACCCTAAAGATACAAACGTAGTGATTCAAAGGGGCACATGCACCCAAATGTTTATAGCAGCAATGTCTACAATAGACAACTATGGAAAGAACCTAGATGTCCATCAACAGATGAATGGATAAAGAAGATGTGATGTGTATACATACACAATGGAATACTATGCAGCCATCACAAGAAATGAAATCTTGCCATTTGCAACAACGTGGATGGAACTAGAGGGTATTATGCTGAGCGAAATAAGTCAATCAGAGAAAGACAATTATCATATGATCTCCCTGATATGAGGAATTTGGAGGCAAAGTGGGGGTTTGGGGGGATAGGGAAGGACAAAATGAAACAAGATGGGATCAGGAGGGAGACCAACCATAAGAGACTCAATCTCACAAAACAAACTGAGGGTTGCCGGGGGGGAGGGGGGATGGAGAGGGTGGTTGGGTTATGGACATTGGGGAGGATATGTGCTATAGTGAGTGAAGTGTATAAACCTGGCAATTCACAGACCTGTACCCCTGGGGCAAATAATACATTATATATTAATTTAAAAAAAAAAGAACTATCCTCTTTGCAGTTTAAAAATCTAAATCATTAATTCTTATAATAATGTAATCAAACTTATGTATACCCCACAATTTGCTCATTGTATTAGATTGTTCTGCAACAATGCTGTAGAATAAATAGTTCTGAGTTCTCACTAGTTTAAAACACATTTACTTCCTGCCCATTCATATGCAAGGCACTGATGTCTCTGTTGATCTCAATCAAAGTCAATGGTACAGAGAAGTATACTTTGCCCTCAGGAAAGCCATGCTGAGGTTTAATTTTCTCATTTAGTCCATTAATACAGTGCACTACATTGGTAATTTCTTATTTTGAGTACTCTGATATTATCTCTAGGATAAAATCAACTGCTCATGAAATACCTGTGTGTATTTGTGTGTGTGTCTGAATACATAGTTTGATTACCAATTTGCTCACTGGCAATTAGTCAGAAATTTATTGTATTATAACTGTGTTATAATATTAATTTCCTGCCTGCTTTGGTATCAGTAATATTATAGATTCATAAAAAGTGTTTCCTAGCTCTCTCCTTCTCTCTCATAATCTTTTTTTGGGGAGAAATAGAAAGATTTAAGATAGATATGTAGATAAAACCTCATGTGAATAATATCTAGATGGGACAAGTACTAAAGTTATTGTTAATATTTTAATTTAAATCTCAGGTTTGGTTCATTTGAATATTCTTCTAATTATTGCTTCAGTTTTGACTATATATTTCTAGAATTCATCTATTTCTTTTTTTTTTTTTTAAGATTTTTATCTTTTTATTTGACAGAGAGAGATCACAGTAGACAGAGAGGCAGGCAGAGAGAGAAAGGGAAGCAGGCTCCCCGCTGAGCAGAGAGCCCGATGCGGGACTCGATCCCAGGACCCTGAGATCATGACCTGAGCCGAAGGCAGCGGCTTAACCCACTGAGCCACCCAGGCGCCCAAGAATTCATCTATTTCACCGAAATTTTCAAATATACTGCCTTACGAGTTTGGAAAATCTATTTTACTATATAGTTGGTTCTAATTTTTATTCCATATTTTACTCTTTTGTAGGTATAACATACACAATGAACTGAACACATAAAGTATATGCTGTGCCCAAGTTTCGTACCGGAGGGACCACCAAGGAGCCAACACCAATGCAATCACACAAGGGTTTATTCAGCAAGCTCAAGCTTGGGCCCAAGTGTACCCAACGCAGCAGAGTAGGGACTTGGACCCCGAGCTTGGTTAAAGCAGGGGTATTTATATGTTATTTTAGGGGATTTCCAGTAGGGGGTGTGGACCCTGTGTCTCAAGGTCCAGTTTCTGTTATCGTGCGGAACACCTGGTTGGCTACCACTAGGGCATTTTGTGGTTTTTCTTGTAACTGACGCTTGGGCCATTTTGTGGTTTTTCCTGGAACTAAAGGTCAGCCACTGGTCACAGGGGCCTGAGATGGCTGCCGAAGCCAAGATGGCTGTACTTGTTGCTAAGGCTAAACTTGAGGCGGGTCTGCCTCATTTTTCTCGGCCTTCACAGTATATAGTTAATTTCTAAGTTGATGTAATATAACATGTTTCTAATAAAAACATCTTCTCTATTGATGCCTCTTTTCTAATCCCCAATTGAGAGATTCTCTGTTGTAACGTTTTTACAACTTTGAGTTGTGAGTCAGTAGTAGGTTCTAAAATTAATTTAGTTGTTCATTCTCATCATTTAAAAGGTAGAAGAAAGTAAAATAATGAATGTAAGAATATAACATATACTTAAGTGTAAGTTGTATATCATGAAGCACATGTCAATTTAACATCTACATGTACGTGTTACTGGATGCCCATGTAAAATGGAATGCTTACAGTGGGCTGTACACTTAAGAAAATGAAAAACAGCACTCTAGAATATATTTCTCTAAGTAGAGTTCCTGTATTCTCAAGATGGAGGCTTTAATGTTTGGCTCTTCTTTCTCTTAACAGGTGTCTCAACACAAATTTAGCTACATTTCCACAGGTAGCTGAAGTTTCTGTCAGGATCTGCTTTTCTTTCCTTCTGCTCTGTTCAGAGTATAGCTCTTCAGGGTCTAAAGAAGAAAATATGGGTCTGGATTTTGTCCTGATAGCCCAGTAAGGTGCTGAATGAGCAGCTCAGTTTCTCACCCTTTTGGCTGCCTTTATGTGAAATCACAAATGCTTTCACAGAAGAAATACATGAATGAACACTGTGGATTTCTGTCTTCTTCGTCCAGTAATTCTTTAATACTGCTAATTTTCTCATGCCTGCAAGGAGGTTTTACATTCAGTGTTGTTTTAACATTTTTCCAGCTTCTTCAGTTGAAGTCAATGATAAGGTGGTTCTGATTTACGTGACATTACTAGAAAAATCCATTAAATTTCCTAACAGCAATATTTAATACAAATTAAGAAAGTATAAAGATATGTCTATCTTCCCTTTCAGTAAAGTAAGGAAAATAGTATATTTTAGCTTCACTTCAACCTCCCTCATTTTAGAACTTCCTTACTATTATTTATTACTCTACTTCTACCTTGTTTCAAATATACATATGCAAAGTGTAAGACATGTTTTTCTCATTATTCTGTTTCTGGGACTATTATTTTTGACTATATTTTTGACTCATTGACTCATTGTTCATCATCTGCTAATATTTTGGCTCACTGTTGCTTTATTAGTGAAGCTTTTTTTCTCTGGATTAATACTGAGGATATAGAATATCCTTTTGTAATTCTTCAGGGAAAATTCTACAGAAAACATTTAAGTCTCTGTATGCCTGAAAATGCATTTATTTTGCTCTTATTCTTAAATGTTAGCTTGGCTAGTTTGGAACTCTAGGTTGTTATTTTCCTGTTGCACTATGTTTTCTGGCAACTTTTCTTGTTAGTATCCTGCCTATCTGATGGCTATTTCTTTAATTTTTTTTTAATTTTTTTGTGTATTATGTTTCAGGAATTATTATTGCTGAACAATATTTGAAGTTCTACGGTTTTGATGAATTATAGAACCCAATTTTTTAATGAATGAATTTAAAATAATTATCTAACTCATCACTCATCTGGACTACTATGAGATTTTACCTTTTTTTAAACAGTATTATCAAGGTATAATTCACATACTACAGAATTTATTCATTTAAAATGATATTTAGAAAAAAATAAAATGATATTTAGTATATTCTTAAATTTATGCAATCATCATCACAACCTAATTTTAGCACATTTTCATCAATCCTCAAAAGAATGTCTACATCTATAAAGGCTCTCCCTATCTCTATCCAAATCTCCCATTTCAAACCAAGCACTAATTTAATTTTGGTCTCTAAAAACTGACCTAATATGGGCATTTCATATCAATGGAATAATACAACATGTGAACACTTGTGACTGGCTTCTTTCAGCTAATACTTTCAAAGTCTATCCGTGTTATAATTTGTAATCATAACACTCTTTTTTTGTTGTTGTTTAATAATATTTCATCGTGTAGCACATTCATTTTATGTATTCATTAGTATTCATTAGTATTTGGATAGTTTCACCTTTTTTGTTGTTTTATTTATTTATTTTTAATTTGTATTCTTATTCCTTTTTTTTTAAGATTTTTAAAAATTTATTTATTTGACAGAGATCACAAGAAGGCAGAGAGGTAGGCAGAGAGAGAGAGGAGGAAACAGGCTCCCCGCCGAGCAGAGAACTGGATGCACGGCTTGATCCCAGGACCCCAGGACCGCGACCTGAGCGGAAGGCAGAGGCTTTAACCCAGTGAGCCACCCAGGTGCCCCTCTTCTTCTTCTTCTTTTTTTTTTTTTAAGATTTTATTTATTTGCCAGAGAGAGAGAGCATAAGTAGAGGAGTGGCAGGCAGAGGGAGGGGAGTGTGAGAAGCAGGCTTCCTGCTGAGCAAGGAGCCCAATGTGACTCCAATGGGACTCCATCCCTGGACCCCAGGATCAAGACCTGAGCCAAACGCAAATGCTCAGTCAACTGAGCCACCCAGGCACCCCAGTTTTCACTTTTTGTATATTACAAGTAAAATGTTATAAAGTTATAAACTTTGTATTGAGGCAGATAGAGACTCCCAGCTCCAACCTCTTTCTGTCCCTGGCTCCCCTTTGCTCCAGCTAAGGCCAAGAATAGACCAAATAGCCATTCCATTGGACTAAGATAAGATAACAAGTCATTGCTCCGGCTGAGACAGAAGAAAAAGACCAGGTGCCTAGTCCTGTTTGAATAAGAAAAGAAAGAAACAGCCCCCAAGGTGATTTAGCGCTCTCCTGAGGTGCCTCCACATAGATTATACTTACACATGAAAGGGCCATTTGGCCTTGGGGAACTGGGAAAGTGCCTTGAGAGACCATAAAAACACCCTGCTACCATCCCCCATTGCCTGTAACCATAAAAACTCACTCCTAACCCTGTTGGGTGCTCAGTCTTTGGGAATGATCCCACTGAGCCCGCTGTCCTTAATAAAGCTGTGTTCTCTCATCTCTCCGTGTGCCATTTGGGTTTCCTTGGTCACCTCAAATTTTCCGCAACAGCATCTAAGTATTAGTGTAGAATTATGTTTTTATATGTTGAATCAGACTGTAATATTTTCCAAAGTGGCTACTATTTTTTATATTCCCACCAGCAAAGTATGAGAATTCCATATTCTCCACATACTTGCCAACATTTGTTATCATCTGTCTTTTTCATTATAATGATCCTGGTGGACATGAAGAGGTATTGTGGTTTTTATTTATATTACCTAAATAACTAATAGTCAGCATCCTTTATGTGCTTATTAGTCATTTGTATAAATTTACTGGAGCAATGTCTGTCCAAATACTTCACCCATTTTTTTTTTTTTTTTTACAGTTGGGTTGTCTTTTTAATATTGACTTGTAAGAATTTTTATATATTCTGTATATAAACTCCTTATCAGAAATGTGTCTTAATCTTAATCCATACTTCTGTAAAAAATTACCATAGACTGGGTGGTTTACACAACAAAAGTTCATTTCTCAAAGTTCTAGAGGCTGGGTAGTCCAAGATCAAGGTGTTGGCAGATCTGGTTTATGTGAGGACTGTTTTCTGGTTTGCAGATGGCTATCTTCTCCTTGTCTCCTCACGTGGTTAAGAACAGAAAGGAAGTAAGCTCTTTTGTGTCTCTATTTATAAGGACACTACTCCCATTCATGAAGGTTCCATCCTCAGGATTTAATTACCTCCCAAAGCTCCTACCTCTTATTACTGTACACATTAGATGTTGGATTTCAACATACGATCTGGGGGTGTGAGGAGGCACATTCAGTCCATAGTAATAAAATTTGAAATTATTTTCTCCAGTTATGTGGGATGCCTTTTCACTTTCTTGATGGTGTCTTCTGAAACACAAGATTTTAATTTTTGTGCTATCTCATTTGTTTTTTCTTTTGTTGCTTTGCTTTTAGGGTCATACATAAGAATTCTTTGCCTAACTGAAGGTCATAAAAATTTACTCCTATGTTTTCTTTGAGAGTGTTACAGTTTTACCTCTTACATTCATTCAGGTCTTTGATCCATTTTGAGT
Source organism: Mellivora capensis (assembly GCA_004024625.1). Lineage (NCBI taxonomy): Eukaryota > Metazoa > Chordata > Mammalia > Carnivora > Mustelidae > Mellivora > Mellivora capensis. The sequence goes on along the minus strand of PISX010006679.1, from coordinate 74,954 downwards.
TAATTTTTCTTTACGAATTGAAAAAAGTTCACTTTCATACTGTTCTATGTGGAAATACACTTGAACATTACTATTTGTTAAAAAGAATATGTTTTCCCCATCTAATTGCCTTGGCACGTCTGTCAAATATCATTTAACCATAGATGTATGTTATTTTAATTATTTTAAAAAATATTTTATTTATTTATTTACTTGTCAGAGAGAGACACAGCGAGAGAGGGAACACAAACAGGCAGAATGGGAAAGGGAGAAGCAGGCTTCTCACCGAGCAGGGAACCTGATGCAGGTCTTGATCCCAGGACCCTGGAATCATGACCTGAGCCAAAGGCAGACATGTAATGTGACTGAGCCACCCAGGTGCCCCGGTGTATGTTATTTTTAGATTCTTAATTCGATTCTATTGATTTATATGTCTATCATAATGCTAGTATCACACTGTCTTTCTTTAACTGATATATTTTTTAAAGATTTTAGTTATTTTTTTGACAGAGAAAGAGAGCAAGCACAAGCAGGGGAAGTAGTAGAGGGAGAGCGAAAGGCAAAGAAGGGAGCCTGAAGCAGGACTTCATTCCCAGGACCCTGGGACCTGAGCCGAAGGCAGATGCTTAATTGACTGAGCCACCCAGGTGCCCCCTTTAGCTGATGTTTCTATGTTTATCTTATATCATTCAATCTTAAAAAGCTTTCTTATTTATTTTTAAATTTTTCTTTCTTAATTTCCCTGGCTAGGATTCCAATATAACATTGAATGGAAGTAGTGAAAGCAAATATGGTTTGTCTTGTTCCTGATGTTGGGGAGACATTTTTGAGTCTTTCAGCATTAAGTATGTTAGCTGTAGGATTTTTGTTAGGTTGAGGAAATTCCTTCTATTCCTAAACTATTGGGTTATTCCCAGCTTTACTTAGAGTGGTAAATTTTGTACCAAGTTTCTGTGTCTATTGAAATGACTAGTACTTTTCAACTTTTATTCTAGTAAAATGGAATGTCACTTAAACTGACTTTGAGATATTAAACTAACTTTGCATTCCTGAGATAAATGCCATTGATCATGGTGTGTAGTCCTTGATATAGGTTGCAAATTGCTTGCTACTATTTTATAGAGTTTTGCATCTACATTCAAATGTCTTTGGTTTTAGTTTCAGTGTAATATTGACACTGCTTCTGAAAATGTTTCTTCTCTTTTTGGAAGAGTTTGTGAAGGACTGGAATCAATTAATTTTCAAACATCTGGTAAAATTCATCAGTGAAGACATCTGGGAATGTACTTTTCTTTGTGGAAAGCTTCAATATGAAAATGAAACCTCTTTGCTTGTTAAAGGTTTATTCAGGTTTTCTTGTATTTCTTAGCATCAGAAATTTGTGTCTATCAGAATTGGACCATTTCATGTAAGTTATTTAATTTTGGCATAATACTCCCTAATTTCCTTTTGATTTCTGTAAGGTTGGTAGAGATATGCCTTCCTTCATTCCTGATTTTAGTAGTATGAGTCTTTTCTCTTTTTTTCTTGGTTAGTCCAGCAAAAGTCTGTTTTTTTGTTTGTTTCTGCTTGCTTTGAGTTTAGCTTGCTCTATTATTTCCAACTTCTTAAGGTGGAAGAGTACGTTAATTATTTGAAATTGTTCTTTTTTAAAATATAGGCATTTCAAATACAATTTTTCCTCTAAACACAGGTTTAGCTGCTTTCCATATGCTTTGGTATAATGTGTTTTCACTTTCATTCATCTCAATGTATTTTCCAATTTTCATCATGATATCTTCTTTTACTCATTGCATAGTATTGTTTAATCTTCATATTTCTGAATTTCATAACTTTTCTATTGATTTATAATTTCATTTCACTGAGATCAGAGAAAATATTTTCCATAATTTTTTTTACATTATCAAGAATTTTATCATGCCAAATCCTATGGCTTATTCAGGAGAATGTTCCATGTTCACCTGGGGAGAATATGTGTTCTACTGTTGTAGCATGCAGTGTTCTTTAGATGTTTGTTAGATCTACTAGATTCATAGTGTTTTTCATGTCTAATTTTTCTTGTTAAACTTCTGTCTAGTTATTATACCCACTAGAGAAAGTGGAATCTATACCTATTACTTTTTATTTCCCTTAAACTTCCCTTAAATTTCTCCTTTAAGTTTTGTAAAAACATTAAATTACACTGGCTATTTTAGGTCTTTTGCTTCTCCATGTAAACTTTATAGTCAGTTTATTAATATCCACAAGATAGCCTGCTAGGAATTTGACCGAGACTGTACTGAATCTACAGATCAAATTAGGAAGGACCGACATCTTAATAATATTGAGTCCTCCTATCTAATAAAAAAGGAATAGCTCTCCATATTTTGTTGTTCTTTGATTCATTTAGCAGAGTTCTGTGATTTTCCTAATTTTGTTAGGTTTATACCTAAGTATTTCATTTGGGGTGGTACTAATGTAAATAGCATTGTGTTTTAAATTTCAAATCTAACTTGGTCACTGGTGGTACATAGAAAAAAATTACTTTTATATATCAATCTCATATCCTGTAATGATGTTATATCATTTATTAGTTCAGAAATTCTGTTGTTGTTGTTTCAGATTTTCTTTTTTTTTTTTTAAGATTTTTTTTGTTGTTGTTTATTTATTTGACAGACAGAGATTACAAGTAGGCAGAGAGGCAGGCAGAGAGAGAGGGAGGAAGCAGGCTCCCTGCTGAGCAGAGAGCTCGATGCGGGGCTCAATCCCAGGACTCTAGGATCATGACCTGAGCTGAAGGCAGAGGCTTAACCCACTGAGCCACCCAGGCGCCCCTGTTTCAGATTTTCTACAAAGACCATCATGTCATCCACGAACAAAGACAGTTTTATGTCTTCCTTCCCAATCTGTATTCCTTTTATTTCCTTTTCTTGTCTTACTGTATTGCAAATCTTCCATTATGATGTTGAAAAAGAATGGTGAAAGGGGACATCCTTGCCTTTTACTGATCTTAGTGGGAACGTTTCATGTTTCTTATCATCAAGTATGATGTTAGCTGTAGGACTTTTGTACGTAGTCTTTTTTTTTTAAGATTTTATTTATTTATTTTTTGTCATAGAGAGAGAGAGCACAAGCAGACAGAATGGCAGGCAGAGGCAGAGGGAGAAGCAGGTTCCCCGTGGACCAAGGAGCCCGATGAGGGACTCAATCTCAGGACCCTGAGATCATGACCCAAGCTGAAAGCAGACGCCCAACTGACTGAGCCACCCAGGCATCCCTGTACATAGTCCTTATCAAGTTGAAGAAGTTTTGTTAAGGGCATCTGGGTAGCTGAGTCAGTGAAGCATCTGCCTTTGGCTAAGGACATGATACCAGGGTCCTGGGATTGACCCCTGCATCTGCTCCCTGCTCAGTGGAGAATCTGCTGCTCTCCTGCCCCTCTCCTCTATTTATGCTCTTTCTCTCAAATAAATAAAATATTTTTTTTAAAAGTTCTGTATTCCTAGTTTATTGAGACTTTCTATCATGAATGGTTATTGGAGATTTTCAAATGTTTTTTTCCTACATATACTGATATAATCATGTGATTTTTCTTTTTTAGCCTATTGATATGATAGAGAATATTAATTGATTTCATATGTGGAACTGACATTGTGTATCTTGTCCCTCTCCCTCTGTTGCACTCTCCCTCTCTGTCAAATAAAAAAAATAACATCTTTTTAAAAAAAGAAATTAAAAAATAAATTTTTTTTAAGGTTTTTTTTTATTTATTTATTTGAGAGAGAGGCAGTGAGAGAGAGCATGAGCGAGGAGAAGGTCAGAGGGAGAAGCAGGCTCCCCGCTGAGCAAGGAGCCTGATGCGGGACTCGATCCCAGGACTCCGGGATCATGACCTGAGCCGAAGGCAGTCGTCCAACCAACTGAGCCACCCAGGCGTCCCTAAAAAATAAATTTTTTATCCTAAAACTTTTTTATCTTTAAAACTCATCAGTATTGACTGTGGATATGTGCTTTAACAAACTGCACTAATGCATGAGGTATTTGTTATTATTCTTTTTATAGGAAGAGAATTCATGAAATTAGTCCCATTACAGGTAGGGAGCAACCATTCATATAGCTCTGCTTAAATACCACTTGGACAAAGAATAATATAGTAAGTTATACTGAGTATACTGAAATTCTGTATTTGAATTGACTTACCATTGTTTCCAGCCTAACAGCCTACAGTCATCTGCTTTTTCCCCAAAGGCATGCATTAGATATCAGTAGATAGAAACAAGATGTGCTCTTTTTATACTGACATTCTAAGATCTCAAGAAGTCTTGACAGAATTAATTTGGCCAAGTTTCAAGAAACTGCTGTCTACTTAATTTGTAAAATCTAATACTTATAAAAATTGACCAAGTTTTACTTGATAATAGAAACGTATGTGCATATTGTGATCAAAATATATCTTATCCGTCCAATAAGAATTTGGTCCAACATTTCTCAGACATCAAGGAAAAATCTGCTTTGAAAAGATAAAAACTATACACAAAGCTGTTCACTGCCTGGACTTGGGCAAGTTATTTAACTTCTCTGGACCCAGGTATTACCATATCTTCATTTTAGTGAGGGAATAAGAGTGAATATCAATGCTTTCAAATAAAGTAATGTAAGAGAGAGATTCTGTAAATTTTAAGTCAACAATACAAAAATCTAAGCTTATTAGATGGTGATTTTCAAGGGACTATAATTGTTGACCTCATTTAGGTAAGGCTAAATGCAGTGCAGTCAAAAGATCTTATTTCATATTTGTTACAGGGACTAAAATTTACATAAACAAACAGAATATTCACAGTTCTGTTCCTTTTTATTTTCTTGTTGGTTCATAGGGCATTTCAAGACAGAGACAATGGAAGCAAAACAATTGTATCTGTCACATAGAATCAATGAGGCAGAAGTTAGGCTTAAAATAGGATCAGGCTGGCAGTCCCTGACGCATCTTCTTCCAACTTCCACTAATAAACACATAAAAGGCCGAAAATTTTGAAAATTCCCAATGCAGAAAACTATGACTGACAGCCAATTGCCAGACGTGGGAGAGATTTCCTCTAGGTAAAAGCCTGAGAGAACTGCACTGAAATATAACAGATAGCCCTCCTGTGCTAGGCTACACTTGTCTGATTTCCTGAAAGTTAAGTAAAGGGAGATTAATTTTCTTCTCCACCATCTGTCACTCTCATTAAAAACAAAACAAGCCAACAACCTAAAAACCAGGATCTGCAGGATATTGGGAAGCTATCTCTCTTGTTATGAGTACTCTATTTTAGATATCCAAAAGGTTAATCCTCAATTCCATTCTCAGTGCAACCCTTTCTGCATCCAAAGGAACAGGACAACTCCCAGAAAGCCCAGTCAAGCCAGAGCACCAGTGATTAAAGGTAAACCATTTCAATCTGGGAGAAAAACTCCTACCAGTTTCTCTAAAAATTATCAAGGAAACCTGATTCCCCAGCAGGATTATCTGTAAGAACCCTGGAAATACAGATTTCTTTTCTCCATTTGCAAACATTCTGATTTCAGTCCATCTGAAGAGGTACCTAAAGACCTATATGCTACCTTATTTTCCAAGTGATAGAAGAACAGCCCTGTGTGGGAATTGATGATTTAGGGCTCATGACTGATGTGTCCAGCATACTACTCCTTGGTTATTATGGGCTCTGAAATCACAATATCACTTTCTATATGTTTCGTCTATTATAAATCAATTCTTTCCTGATAATGGAAATTAGATCCAGTGAAACAATTCTCCTAAATGCTTTGTTCACCTCATCATTGAAATATTCAGCAGGGCAAATAGGAATTAAAAAAAACTATTTATTTATTTATTTGACAGAGACACAGAGAGAGATCACAAGCAGTGGGGAGCAGCAGGCAGTGGGAGAGGGAGAAGCAGACTCCCCACTGAGCAGGGAGCCTGATGTGGGGCTCTATCCCACGACCCTAAGATCATGACCTGAGCTGAAGGCAGATGCTCAACCAAATGAGCCACCCAGGTGCCCCCAAATAGGAAATTTCTAAGCAAGATGGTATTTCTCATTCTTTTGGATAGTTGAAAGTTCACTGCCACACCGTTATTTAATATCTTAACTTTGTGATAGCTCTTTTTGTGGTTTCATTCACATCTTCTATTTAATTTTACCCCAACTTCCACCTTCAATGTGTGTTTTTTTTATAAAGTAGGATACTCAGCTAACATGCATTGCTACCTCCCTTTATTCTATTAAAATTATTTTTTAAACTAAGACACATCTTCCAATTGTATATTCCAATTATGTGTCACACTTCGGCAAATATCAGTGACACAGAGGATATTTTCTTTACATTCCTGTGATAAAATTTCCTGTTGACTTTATTATTTATACTCTCCATTTGATTAGACACATCTGTGGCTTTCCAAGATCCTTTTGATATGCTTGCCTTGAGAGGAGAATTTCAAAGATGGGTATTCCTTTGAATAAGAACAGAAGTGGGTGAATTCTGGAATTTAATATTTATTTAACAAAAAAACGTAATGGTAATGATTACAAGTCAACCTGTCATAAGAAGACTGTGCTTTTGCTTTTATCAACAGAAATGATCTTTCCTATAAAATCAAATTAAACTTGTGATAGAATTTTAAGTGGTTTGATTTTTTATATTATATCAAACTTCATTCTATCATTCATTGCAGAAATGTGAAGAAATTGACATATAACAGACTTACCAGGCCCAATTTAATTAATAAATTAATTTTCACTAACATCAGGAAGCTACTGTCATGGTCCCAGAGAGGCCAAATAGTGTGGGTGAATGCCACTCAGTAATAGCTGATTGTAAGATGTAAGGATTTCAAAATCTAAAATGAACGGTCTGTTACACTTCTAAATTTAATATTTTATTAATTACTGAGTATTATATTTTATAAACATCAAGAACAATTTTTAACACGTGTCAGGACTTAGCTTTTTATAGTGAAGTAATTTCACAACTGTTACATTTATTTTCAATTCAGGCAAAATGTTTGAAAGAAATATTACTGAATTGAAATTCTTCCTGGTTACATACTGAGTCTGGTTCCAAAGAAATGCAATTGATTAATTTTAATAAGCACACAAATACTTGGACATTTATATGACTCACTTAAAGAGGCTACTTATTTATTCTAACAGAAATATTATTGCTCAAAATATTTAGGTAACTTCTCCTTGGGAATTGCTATCTGTGCCTATAGCACATGTACTTAAATATCCATAATGGTAAAAAATATCTGTCCCTTGAGGGCTGATTTAATTTTGAAAACATCTCAGAATCATCTGGAGGCAAGCATTAGGAATAAATTTGATGATCAGGACAAACATTAGAGTCTGGGTCAGGAATAAATCTAAAGTAATGAAAACTAATTTGGTTGCACAGCTTCAAACCTCTTTCTGTGGCAATTCCCCCTCCAAAAAAAATTACAAAATAACTTTGGAAAAGGCAGCAGTATTTAGTATGTATACAGATTCGTAAAGATAAACCCTCACTGGATATGGAAGTTTGAGTATAATATTTAAAATCAATGTTATTACTATGGAATAATTCATCTCTTCAGATATAATGCCTGACACGCAGCAAAGAAAAAATGTTATTAGAATTAATGAAAGGATGCATGCATTAATCAAAGAATAATGTAGGAAAATAATTTAAAAAAACACACAATGCTTTTAAAGGTACTTCCTAAATAATCCATATTACCTATACTTCATTTATACAACTAGTATGTATAGTATCTATACTTATATTTTTACTTCAATTCATACAACTTATAATTACATTTTGATAGTACACATATTTTTTTTCTACTGAAAACAGAATGTTGAATAAGTAAATAGATCAAGATGGCAAAGTGATCCCCAGTGCACTTCCTCTCAGACATACTAAAACTACAGTTATTCATAGAACAACTCTAAGAATGAAGACTAGCAGAAGAGCTCTTCTACGACTAAAGATATGATGAAAAAGCCACACTGAGGGGCGCCTGGCTGGCTCAGTGGGCTAAGCCTCTGCCTTCGGCTCAGGTCATGATCCCAGGATCCTGGGATCGAGCCTCGCGTTGGGCTCTCTGCTCGGCGGGAAGCCTGCTTCCTCCTCTCTCTCTGCCTGCTTCTCTGCCTGCTTGTGACCTCTGTCTGTCAAATAAATAAATAAAACCTTTAAAAAAAAAAAGCCACACTGAGAAGGGTAAGAGAAACAAAGACACACTCTGGCCAGGAACCACAACCCTGGTGTGGCAAGCCATAGGTGGGAGGAATACCACAAGTGCGGAGGTGCTTCCTGAGGAGTGAGGGGTTCAAGCCCCTCATCAAGCACCCCAGACCTGGGAAATCTACACTGGAAAGATGAGCCCCTCGTAATGCCTGGCTTTTTGAAACCAGAGATGCTTAACTCTGGGAGAGCTGGAGGACTTGTAGGAAACCAAGACCCTGCTTCTAAAGGTTTGTGCACAAACCCACTCACTCATAGAACCAGCACAGAGGCAGCAGTTTGTAATGTGCCTGGGTCATATATAAAGGAGATTTATTGACTAATTTTAGGGTGTGTGCTGGTGGGGAAGGGATCTGTAGGTACTTTCTTGAGAAATAAAAAGAAGCACTCTTCTATTAGCTGACTGGAGGTTATCATTTCTAACACTCTCCATCTACTTTTGCTAGCACTGTTCCCTTGCCACAAATGGGCAAAAATGTAAAGAGGATCGTTAGGTACAGAATTCCGGTTATAAAATAAGTCAAGTCACAAGTATGTAAAGTACAACATAGAGAATGTAGTCAGTAATATTGTAATAATATCCGTGCCATACATTTGAAACTAATATAATATTGTCATATTATACTAATATATATATATTATACAAATATAATATTGTCATATTGATATATGGCATATTGAATATATGTCAACCATACTTCAATAAAAAATATAAAAAATAAATAGAAGTACAGAGGTAGTGTAACTGTTTTTATATGTCTTTGACTATCTCTTCTTTTATAGCGTATATTGCTGCCCTTAACTTATTAGAGTCTCTAGCTACATAAGGAAAATCATTTTAAAGTTATTTAATCACAGCTTAGATATTTAAATATTTTCAAGAATTCATGGCCTCCACCCACCTGTGCAATTTCGCTCTCTCATTCTAAGGCAGGAGCATTTTGAACTGCTCGCCTGTCTTCCGAATGTGAGCTTTCCTCTTCACACTGCAACTCCTACTTACCTTTCAGGTCTTAAAGCTAGCAACACTTCCTCCGTGAAATTATAACAAAATCACTCAAACAGATTTGGTATTCGCTCTCTAAAACTACATAACTTATGTGCATACTTCCCTTATAACCTTTGTTACTATTGTTTACAGGTGTGTCTGCTCTCCACTCTTGGGTTCTTTCAAACTAAGTGCTTCACTTTCCCTGCACCCCAACTATTAACATAGTGTATACCACATAGTATGTGTTCCATAAATATCTGTAGAGTAAGTAAAATAAAACAGATTTCTCCAAGGACTCTCATTAATCGTCTCAAACCTGAAATACTCACAAGCTTTTCAGTGTGTCCTTCCACTTAGCATCAATGCATTCTGAAGAAGATCGATCAAATAATCCACCTACAGTGAAATCCTTCTAAACAGACATACATTTTGGAATGTAATTTGTCTTGATATTATTGGTGCAAACACAATTCTCAAAATAATTCACAATTCTTAATATATAATATATATATAATATATAAAATATAAATAATATTAATATAATGTATAATATTATATATATTTTATATATTATTAATTTAATAAGAATATAAATATATAAAATATATAATATATAAAATATATATTACCAAGCAACTGGTTTCTTAATGAGGACACTTTCATTATTCACTGATTCATTCAACAAATATTGACTGAAAACATAAATATACAGAAATTCATTTAGCCTCTAAAAAGAGATTTTTTTTAATCTCTTGTATCGCAAGGTAATTTGTCTATTTTATATTCTATTATACTCTAAATTTAAACACATAAATGGAAAAAGTAAATCTGTAATCATATTTAATTCCAGAGACTTACCTCAAAGCAATTTGAGCAGTTAGATAAAAATAACCTTTCTAAATTTTAGCTGTATAAAAACAATGATTTTTTTCACATATGATCTCTAGGTACGTGTTCTTTTACCTTCCATGTTTATGGTTTTTTGTTTGTTTTTCAAGAATGTAAGGCTGCATTAGTTTATTAAAGGAGAAGTCAAAACCTTCTGCCATATTGGATCAGGTCTCTTCAGTTTCTAATTGATGGTTTTGCTTGAGAGAACTTTTTGTCCATCATTTACTACTGTGGAGAGCAATATTTTCAAAATAATTTCTTTCAAAAATGTCCCCTTTTTGGACCTACATCACATGCCCAAAATTTTTGAAAAACTAAAGAGCACTTTCCTTCCATATTAACTAATTGGCATTATACATACCTTTAAGACACTAACTATTTTATCATTGAAATGTATAAAAGATACTTAAAAGAAATGATTTTTCACTTGAAAAACTGTTTTAAGGAGAAACTTTCTCTGAACAGTCATGTGTAATGTGATTAATTTTTTCCATATTTGAATTCCATACAAATACCTAGGAAACCGAATTATCTGAAAATAAATATGAACGTCACACTTTAAAATAGCTCAGTCTTCATGTATTCAGAATAATCATCCCAGAAAAAGGAAGACCAAAAGAAAAAGAAAGAAAGAAAGATAAATAAAGCCAAATCTGGCATACAGGAGAAGAAAAAGGAAAGAAGAGATAATGGTATAGTATTAAAACAGAAAGGATAAATACAAAGATCCAGGATGTGGGAAAGAGTAGCAAGCAGCTGATACTCCATCAAATGGAAAGAATTCATTTATAAATTCAATCATTAATTTTACAATTGTTTACTGACCATAGCTGTGTGTCAGACACTATTCAAGGAACCTGATATTCCTCAGTGCACCAAATAAGCCTCTGCCCTCATGGAGTTTATATCTTAGCTAATGGAGACAAACAATAAACATTAAACATAGTAAGTGAGTTAAAGAGCATGATAGAGGAAAAGTGTGGAAAGGTCCAGGTAGTAAGGATGGGATAGAGCGGTAAATAATGTGGGTCCTTGTAGACTATTATAGGGACTTTGGCTTTAACTAGCATGAAGGGCCACTGCAGGGTTTTGAGCAGAGGAGGAACATGAGGAAAGACTGGTATCAGGGCATGAAGCGGTAAGTGGGGGTAAAGCCAGTGAGACCTGTTGGGAAACTAACTGCAGTCATTCCAGTGAGAAATAATGGGAGTTCATACAAGGGCAGAAGTAGCGGAGGTGTTGAAAAGTGGTCAGATTCTAGATATATGACTAATGCCTTCATAATGTAAGTGACCTACTCCTGAAAGTCATACTTTCTACTCAAAATGTTCTTTTTCATTAATTTAAATTATTAAAGCCTAATGTATTACCAAAACACAGTAACTAAAATATAATTTTAAAAAACCTATAGAAAGTAATTATTATGTCAGGGTGCAGATTGTTCTGTAATTACCAAATAATACAGATGTTGACAAAAGTGTGTTTTGTCAGTAATTTCACTGGTTAGCACTAGAAAAACCCAAGGGGTCATTTCTTTCATTGAAACTCTTTTTTAAAATGTCTCCACATGATTCTGACATCCTATAAATTGGATTTGGAATGTATTCACGATTTTCCTCACACATCATTTTGCTAAACTGTTAATTAAAAATGTTCTGTTAAAATATTTGTTAATGTATTTTATTAAAGTGTTAAACACTTAAAAAATGTTTAAGATTTTATTGAACTGGGTTTTCGGGATAAGGATATAATTTTTTCCTATGTAAAATTCATCTGAAAAATGTGGGCCTCTCTTGAGAGATACATGCATTCTCTAAAGTTTGACTTAAAAATCAAGAGGTGCTTGTTTTGCTGGAAATGTTGAGACATTCTGTAGGCTATTCCTTCATTTTGAAGACCTAGGAAACATAATTTCCTTATGGGCTGCGGATAAAGTGTGTGAGAGAAAGCCAAGAGTTAGGGATGACTCTAAGATATTTGACTTAAGTTCACAAGAATGATGGAATTGCTATCATGTGACATGGTGAATGCTTTGAGATGAAGCAGATTAAATTAGGGAAAGCATGCTGAGGGAACACATCGAGATTTTCACCTGGAATACACTGAGTTAGAAATATCTATCAATATCTAATATAATAGAGATATAAGTACATACACATTCTAGTCTTGAAGATAGGAAAAAGATTGGGGCTAGAGATACACATTTGAAAGTCTGTTGAATAGATGACATTTCAGGTTTTTAAAGACAAGAGTACCAAAAGAATGAAAGAAGAGAGAAGATGCCTGGAGAAGAGGAAGAACCATCAAAGACGGTAGGCAGAATAACATCTCCCCTCAAAATATCTGCATCCTAACCTCAAGAATCTATACATCTGTTATGTTACAACATTAAGAAGAATCAAGGTTGTTTGCAAACATCTTCTCCCATTCCATAGGCTGCCTTTTAGTTTTGATGATTGTTTCCTTCACAGAGCAGCTTTTTATCTTGATGAAGTTCCAATAGTTCATTTTTGCTTTTGTTTCCCTTGCCTGTGATGACGTGTCTACTAAGAAGTTGCTATGGCCAACAACATCAAAGAGGTTGCTGTCTATATTATCGTCTAGGATTTTAATGGTTTCCTGTCTCAAATTTATGTCTTTCATCCATTTTAAATGTATTTTTGTGTATGGTCTAAGGAAGTCATCTGGTTTCGTTCTTTTGCATGTTGCTGTCTGGTTTTCCCAACACCATTTGTTGAAGAGACTGTCTTTTTTCCGTTGGACATTCTTTCCTGCTTTGTCAAAGATTAGTTGACCATAGAGGTGTGGGTCCATTTCTGAGTTTTCCATTCTGTTCCATTGATCCATGTGTCTGTTTCTGCCCCAGTACCATACTGTCTTGACAATGACAGCTTTGTAATAATAGCTTGAAGTCCAGAATTGGATGCTTTGTTTTTCTTTCTCAAGACTGCTTTGACTATTTGGTATCTTTTGTGGTTTCATACACATTTTAGGATTGTTTGTTATAGCTCTGTGAAAAATGCTGGTGGTATTTTGACAAGAGATTGCATTAAATATGTAGAGTGTTTTGAGTAGTATAGGCATTTCAACAATATTTTTTATTCCAATCCAAGAGCATGGAATGGTTTTCCATTTCTTTGTGTCACTTTCAATTCTTTTGTAAGTGTTCTATAGTTTTCAGAGTACAGATCTTTCATCTCTTTGGTTAGATTTATTACTAGGTGTCTTATTGGTTTTGGTGTAATTGTAAATGGGATCCATTCCTTGATTTCTTTTTCTGCTTCTTCAGTATTGGTGTATAGAAATGCAACAGATTTCTATACATTGATTTTATATCCAGTGACTGGACTTTGTTGTATTCCTTTATCTGTTCTAGCAATTTTTTGGTAGAGTGTTTTGGGTTTTCCACGTAGAGTATCATGTTATCTGCTAATAGTGAAAGTTTGACTTCTTCCTTGACAATTTGGATGCCTTTTATTTCTTTTTGTTGTCTGATTGCCAAGGCTAGGACTTCTAGTACTATGTTAAATACCACTGGTGAGAGTAAACATCCCTGTTTTGTTCCTAACCATAGAGGAAAAGCTCTCAGGTTTTCCCCATTAAGGAAGATATTAGCTGTGGATCTTTGCATATGGCCTTTAGAATGTTGAGGTATGTTCCATCTATCCCTACTTTGTTGAGGGTTTTTATCAAGAATGGATGTTGTATTTTGTCAAATGCTTTTTCTGCATCTATTATCAGGCTCATACGGTTCTTATCCTTTCTCTTATTAAATGTGGTATATCACATTCATTGATTTGTGAATACAGACCGACCCCTGCAGCCCCGGAATAAATCCCACTTGATCATGGTGAATAATTCTTTTAATGCACTGTTGGATTCAATTTGCGAGTATCTTGTTATTTTTTGGAACCATGTTCATCAGGGATATTGGCCTGTAATTCTCCTGTCTAGTGGGGGTTTTGTCTGGTTTTGGAATCAAGGTAACGCTGCCCTTGTAGAATGGAAATCTTCCTTCCATTTCTATTTCTTAAAACACTTTGAGAAGAATAGGTATTAACTTCTTTAAATGTCTGGTAGAATTCCCCCAGGAAGCCATCTGGCCCTGTGCTTTTGTTCTTTGGGAGATTTTTGATTACTGATTCACTTTCTTTGCTGGTTATGGGTCTGTTCAAATGATATCTTGCCATTTGCAACGACATGGATGGAACTAGAGTATATTATGCTAAGCGAAATAAGTCAGAGAAGACAAATATATAATTTCACTCATAGGTGGAATTTAAGAAACAAGACAGATGAACACGGGGAGGGAAAAGAAAAATGAGAGAGGGAAACAAATAAGAGACTCTTAACTACAGGAACAAACTGAAGGTTGATGGAGTGGGGGTGGGAAGGGGAGGAGCTAAATGGGTGATGGATATTAAGGAGGACATTTGTTGTGGTGAGCACTTAGTGTTATATGTAAGTGATGAATCATTAAATTCTACTCCCGTGGGGCGCCTGGGTGGCTCAGTGGGTTAAAGCCTCCGCCTTCAGATCAGGACACGATCCTAGGGTCCTGGGATCGAGCCCGCATCCGGCTCTCTGCTTGACAGGGAGCCTGCTACCTCCTCTCTCTCTGCCTGCCTCTCCGCCTACTTGTGATCTCTATCTGCCAAATAAATAAATAAAATCTTTAAAAAAATAAAAATAAAAAATAAATTCTACTTCTGAAGCCAATATGACACTCTATGTTAACTAGAATTATTAAATAAATTTTTGAAAAAAATAAGAAGAATTCAGCTTGCTAAACAGCTAACCCTAAAACCGGGGAATTATAGTGGTTTAGCTGAGGAATTCCTAAAAGTGGTAGTGAGGGCAGAAAAAGAGTCCATGTTAAAGTAATACAATGTGGGAAAGATCTGAGCAACTGTTATGGACTGAAGACGGAAGAGGGACCCAAACCAAGGAACACAGGCTGGCTCTAAAAATGTGATATTAACAGTACTTACTTCTATTTTTTATGTTTTTCAACTTGAGATGCACTTTGGATTCACCTCAGAAATTTTTGAAACATCTCATGCTGTCAGTTCCCTCACCCCGTCCAGAAATTCTTGTTTTCCTTATTTAATAAGAATCTCATTATGCACCTAGGGTTGTGCATCTAAGGTTGACATCTCTGCCCTGAAATGTTATCACGAGAATTATCTGAGTGAGCTAGTCCATTTAAAGTAGTTAGTACACATTTGCCAAGTCCTCGGTAAATACTGATCTGTTTTTGAAAATGTTTTTATTTTTTATAAACATATAATGTATTTTTATCCCCAGGGGTACATGTCTGTGAATTGCCAGGTTTACACACTACACAGCACTAACCATAGCACATACCCAATACTGATCTGTTTTAATGATCACCATTTTATAGCTGAAATATTAAGCTTAATGAGATAAACTTGTCTAAGATTATAGCTGATAAGTAGTAACATCAGGTCTAGCTACAAACATGGGTTCATTGTAGTAACTGAATCTGACTACAATAGCAAAAGAAAGGCAACAAGTGAAAAACCTGATTTCATGTAAAATTTTTTATTAATAGTAGTCTATCTAGGGTTAAACAGTTGAAATGTTATTCTGTACTGATTTTATTCTAACACATTTTTTGTTTCCTTATTTTATTTTTAATGTTTTGTGATTAATGTGTTAAAATATATGGAAGATGGTTGCTCTACAGTCCATCTTATCCTATCCCCCTAAAGTTTTGTATCATCCAAAATTACATTTAAAAATAATTTAGTTTCTATCGAAAGAAAAGTATGGTAAAAATGAAACCACTCAAATACCAACACTGCCATTTACTGTCTGGCTCACCTATGACCTTAATAATGAACATAAATAGCTAAGATTTATTGAGTTCTTTAATCTTTTCAAAAATCCCATGAGTTAGAGAATTTATCACTCTCTTTTTTTCAGACAAGAAGCTTTCTGAACAAGCTGCCTTATCTGTAAAATAAAGAGAATAACATAATACCACAGAAAAATTACAAATAGAAAGATAATGTGCGTTTTCTAATGAGACCTACCAAAATCAACAGAGTCTAGATTTGGGAAGGAACAAAAGTTGCAAGGAAGATATTTAAAATGATACTGCTATTGATGAAGCACGAAAGGTCATTTAATCTTAGTGTCTGGAAGAAAAAAAAATAAAAGAACAACTGCCAATAAAAGGAAATATTTTCTTTTTTTTTTAAGTTAGGTTTTTTTTTTTTTTAAGATTTTATTTATTTATTTGACAGAGATCACAAGTAGGCAGAGAGTCGGGCAGAGAGAGAGGAGGAAGCAGGCTCCCTGCTGAGCAGACAGCCTGATGTGGGGCTCGATCCCAGGACTCTGGGATCATGACCTGAGCCGAAGGCAGAGGCTTTAACCCACTGAGCCACCCAGGTGCCCCATAAAAGGAAATATTTTCTAAGAAACAAATTTATTTTTCCACTCTCTACTCATTGTTTTGAGTCTAAACATTCAGAGGGGGTTTGTGCTTAAAATGGAGAGCAACCTAAGGGAGCATCTACTAGGAGGTATGGCCAATGGTTTCCAAGAAGACAGAAACTAGGGGCAGAGGAGTCTGAACTAAAGGAAAAGGGGTGAAGTGAGGCATCAATACAGGAAAGGAAAGACTGCAGTTGACTCAAACAGGAGCATGAAGGGAAATTCCTGGTCACCCTCAAAAAGTAAGCACTACTTTTTCTCTCTCAAAAGATAGGTCCAGCATGGGTTGGGAGAGTATTGAAATATCACACCAAACTCCTAGAAGATTTGCAAATGTACAGCCAAAATATAGAAGCAAGTGTCTCCCAAGGACTGACATGTAAGCAAAGTAAAGGGCAGTGATATCGGCTGACATAAAATTATGAATTGTTTCATTATTCTTACTACTTGATACGTGTTATCATTTGATAAGTGAAAAGTCTCAGAAGAGTACTTGTATTTTATTTCGAACAAGAAATGCTAAAAACAGGAATATGCCACCTAACATTATGTCATGAACTTATTACACAGGAAATATTCACCTAAAATAGTACTGAGATGAGTGTTAAGTAGTATCTGTATTAAAGAGTTTTTGTTAGGATTAAAAATATTGCACACAAAGGATCTAACAGCTGACTACATGTTTATAGCACCTAATAGATACAGTTATTAATATTACTAAAGCAAAAGTATCATTTCAAGTACAACAGAATTTAGAATTGTAAAAGTTTGCCTTGCAACTATAATAAAATATAAAAGTCTAGTTCCTTGGTAAAATAAATAAGCACTAAACAACAAACATTTCTCTCTCAGAAAGAATCATATCTAGAAATAAACTGAACAAGAAATTCTATGCCAAATTATTAAGGGAGTACCTGTCCATGTGGTAGGCGTCTCCTACCTGCTATGCACACTTTTAATGGGTTTTCCAATCAGTCTAATGTTTCTTGTTGCCTTTTCCTTGAAGGTCTTGCCTATAAATACTGACCAGATGCAAATCTGTTCGGGCTCCTTCAGAGTAAATCTAGTATACAACGTATAAAAATCTTTACCTGTTATAAATTCACCCTCATTTGCCAGTGAAAAACTATTGAAATAAATTCTCTTGCATGTATGTGAACATTCCTTCAAAATTTGTATAAAAGCACCTGAAAATTTAAAATTTTTCATGTGTCTTCTTTAGACACCAAATTCAAGTGGCTTTGCAGTTCACATGTAAACTGTGAATAAAGATTCATTCTCTACACATTGACAAAACTGTATCACCTCTTCGCCTCTCGTACATGCACAGTGTTTTCAATCACAGCAGTAATTGTGATTGCTCATGCAAAATTTGCACCTGTGACCATTTACAGAAATCATACATTGGTATGCACTAAAAAATCAGAATATTCATGAGTTGCATGTGATCGTTGTTCAAAACTAATGCAAATGGAAAGGCTGTAGAAAAAGCCCATTATTTGCCTGTAATATTCTGTCAAAGAAACACACAATTTGGCCTTTCCTTATCCATTGTAGATACCATTTTCAGGATGTGATGTTTTTGTCAAGGATAAGATGAGAAAATAAAAGCTATGCCTACCAAGTCTACATTCACACTGTCTTCTCTCATTAGTATTCTGAAGGATTTTTTTTTTTGCTTGAAAAATTGCTGTCACTTTTCACATTTTAACACCCAGCCATCAACTTTTTCATAAATGCAATCACACCAGGAACTTCTTCATCTGCATGTGTCAAAAGGAAAATGTAAAAGATGTATATTTCATGACATAATAACATTCTACAGATTTCATAATGGAATTCTGCTACCTTTGGAGATATCCAATAGCTGGGTTGTTCATATGTGCAAGTTTGTAGCTTTGTGTCCTAGCTTTGGCTTTGTTTTTTTTATTCTTGGTCAAGTTATCTCTTTTTCTATGATGTCTATCTATCCAGAAGCTGCCCTTAAAAGATATCTCTATTCCTTTACTTATGCTATCAAAATACATTTGGTCAGAACTTTAATTTCTTGGGTTGAATATTAGGAGATAAAAGTGAGATCAACATGGTTTAAAGTATAACCTATCTACCCTAAAATAAAATTTTAGTTTGAGTAAACCATGCTTTATTTCTATGTGAAGACTATGGCCTCTGAAAATCTGCTGCCAAAGCTAGAATTGGATAATTGGGACTACTGTGCACATTTGTATAAAGTGTGCACTTCCTAAACACAAAGGGACTAGGTAGGCCTGGTAATAAACCAGCTGCCCTTTCTCTGAGCCAAGACAGGTTTACTGAGTGTTGAAATTATGCATGCCAAGATCACAGCCCAAGCCTTTAAACATAGGAAATTGTCTTATTAGTTTCTTATTGCTAATGTAGTGAATTACCACAAAAATAAGGTCTTAAAATAGCACTGACTGATTCTCTTGTTGTTCTAGAGGTCTGAACTCTGAAATCGGTTTCACTGGGTTAGATCAAAGGGTATACCAGGAACCTTCCTTCTAGAGGCTCTGAAAGGAGAATCCTTTTCATTGCTTTCTCTGATTTCTAGAACTACATGCCTTACTTTCACAGGCTCATGGTACCTTCCTCCAACTTCATAGTAACAAATCTCTGTTTCCATTGTCATATAGTCTTCAGTCATAGGATCTCCTGCCTCTCTCTTATAAGCCCCCCTGTGATTACATTAGACCTAGCCAGATAATCAAAGATAATCTCCCTATTTCAAGATTCTTAATTAATCTGCAAACTTCCTTTCACCATATGAGGTAACATATTCGTATGTTCCAGGGATTAGGACATGGACACCTTGAGGGGCCATTTTATAGCCTAGGTCAAGAGTCAATAAATGATAGCATTTACTATTTTTTTCATAAGTAGTATAATAATGTCATGTAGGGTGGTGGTGGAAGTATTAGTGGGGGTGGTAGTAATAGTAGTAAACAAGTTATGGCTAACAACCATGTATAAGATGTGTTTTAAAAGATACTTGCCTTTCTGTACGTATCTTTCTGGCAAGCTTAGAATTGGACATAAAACGTCTAAGCTTAATTTTAGTCCGTTGACTTTTGTTCTTCTTAGACAACCTATTAATCCATCAAGTACCAACATGATTTAATAAAGAGAAAATATGGGAAGTGATAAACGCTCTCACTTTAAATCACTGATGTCCAGTAAATACTTGAAGTGATGCAAAAAATGCATACATTTTTATTAGAAATAGGGAGAGATAAAAATGGAAAGGTAAAGATTATACTGTGTTATCCTAAGAAGTAAGATATATAAGAACAATAAGGAGGAGGAGAAGGAAAAAGAATGGGAAGGGGAGTATATTCTTTTAGTTTTTACGATGTCATTGTTTTATATATGACACTGTTTTTAGCACTTTATTTATATTTTTTCTGTTTATAATTAGAGTTTTATGAAGTTGGTATTATTATTGTTCTTGTTTCCCACAGAGAAAACTGAAACAAAGAGCTGAATTATAGTGGACCTGGTATATATTTCAGGTACCTTGCCTCCAGAGCCCAAATTCTTAACTATTAATCCATGGGTAACATGCCTCCTGAAACTCCAGGATGTAAACTCCAGCTCACAAAAGGAAGTTATCACTGCATGGGGTAGTAAGAGAGGGAAGTAACAGACATTTAAGTTGCCAGTGTTGGCACCTCACTTACCTGTTTGAGAATTTCATCAAGTCTTTCTCATCTGAGATGGGAAGGGAGTGAGAAGAGGAAGGTGTACAAAAATTGAGATATACTAGTGGAAAATGAACTGTGTATTGAATTAAAATAACTTCTTTTTCTCATCTGAAAATTAACATGTGCTCATAGAAAATTTTAAAAATGCAGAAATACACAAAATAAAAATCATGGTAATCTGATGACTTTCCTTTTAAAAAAATTTTTTACAAAATTAAGATGTTCAGTATCCAAATTATTTTCTAGAGAGATATATTATCATTTGTGGAATTTAAATAGGAATTAATCTGAAGGTAGGCATCTAGCAGTACTTATGGTTTGGAATTTTTGAGGATCACAATACATTGAGAATGTGATGAAAGCTAGAACGATGTGCCATAATACAATATTTTAAATATAGTTTCAGAAATTTCATTTGCAGCCTCTCTCATATCCAAACGCAGCTAAGAATCACTGATTAATCTAGATAATTAAAATAATCTCCATCAGACTCTGCCATGGCAATGTGGGACACTGCCAACACTCACTGACATTATTTTGACAATGGAACACGCTGTTTTAATGGGCAGTTTTTCGATGTTCCCAAATATATTCCTTTAGAGGAACATAGTTTTTGTTAAACATAGATTTTTATGTACTCATCTCTTTAAGAAAATTACAAGAAATGAAGTACAATGCTAAGAAAATAGTAGTTCCAACTTAAGGTTTACTTTGATTATTTCACAATTTTTTCAAATGTGGTGTTTTCTTATTTCACTATATTATGTTTGTAGAAACAAAATGTAGGAAGTGCAAAAAAAGAAAAAATTATAAATACTTCACAGATCAGTGATAAACTTCATTATAGATTATTTTAATTACCTTTTACACATGAAAGAGATTATATGTATAAGAAAAGATAATAAATACTTACAGGACAGTCACTGTTTTGAACAGCTTACATGTTTAATTCATTTTATTCTTCCAAAATATCAAGAGATTGGTACTGTTATCAGCTTCACTGAATAGAATAAGAAGCAGAAAGACTATAACTTCCTTAGGGTCATATAGCTAGTAAGTACTAAAAGTAGTTGAAGCCTGTTTAGCTCAAGAATCTCTCTCTTACTAAACTCACTGAGCCAGGTTGTTTTGTAAAGGAGGGGAAGGCAGAACAGAGTACAATGCCATGGAAATCACAGCAGGCCTTTCAAAGAGTAGTGGATAGGGAAACAACTCAAGTGCCCATCAATAGATGAATAAAGATGTGGTATACACAAACATATGTACACAAACACACACACATGCACACACACATACTATGGAGTATTACTCAGCCATAAAAAAGAATGAAATCTTGCCATTTGCAACAAAATATGTGGACCTAGAGGGTATAACACTAAGTAAAATAAGTAAGTCAGAGGAAGATAAATACAATATAATTTCACTCATATGTGGAATTTATGAAACAAACAAAAAAAAACTAAAAAAAGAGACAAATGAAAAAACAGAATCTTAAATATAGAGAACTGGTAGTTGCCAGAGGGTAGGGGATGGGTGAAATAAAGGAGATTAAGAGTACACATATTTTGATGAGCACTGAGAAATGTATAGGATTGCTGAATCATTATATTGTACACCTTGCTGAATCATTATATTGTACACCTGAAACTAACACTGTATGTTAATCATGCTTAAGTAAAATATCAATCCAAAGGGGGAAAAAGGTAGTGGATAGCAAAATACAGTTGACCCTTGAACAACACAAGTTTGAACTCTGCAGGTTGATTTGTATGTGAATTTTTTTTCAATAAATACAGTACTGTAGGGGTGCCTGTGTGGCTCAGTGGGTTAAAGCCTCTGCCTTCGGCTCAAGTCATGATCTCAGGGTCCTGGGATCGAGCCCCACATCAGGCTCTCTGCTCAGCAAGGAGCTTGCTTCCCCCTCTCTCTCTGCCTGCCTCTCTGCTTACTTGTGATTTCTCTCTCTGTCAAATAAATAAATAAATACAATCTTAAAAAAAAAACTATAGTACTGTAAATGTATTTTGTTTTCCTTAAGATTTTCTTTTCTCTGGCTTACTTTACTATAAGTAAATGGTATTTAATACATAGAACATACAAAATATGTGTTCATTGTTTATGTTATGGTAAGTCTTCAGCAATAGGTTATTAATAGTTAAAGTTTTGAGGGAGTCAAAAGTTATATGCTAATTTTCAACTGGACAAGGGGTTGGTGCTCCTAACCCCATACTGTTCAAGGGTCAACTGTAATCTGAAAGGCAGGCAAAAGGCATAAAGATTGAAACAATGATACTCTGCAAAGTTGGGGATCAATGAGAAAATTTGATTTTGGTGACTGGGGGAGATGCTGGACTGCAGAGTGAGAGAAAGTTCTGTGAGTAAGCACTTGTGGGAAAGGATCTGAGTATAGAGCTTCCTTGAAGATGTTATGCACTGGAAAATGGAGGAAAATGAAATGATAGTTTCAGGTGTGGCAAAGTAGCAAGGAGAAGAGAATTCTGAAAGTAATTAAAATGTATGTGTTGAAGGAACAAATGAAATTATTTGTTGGGCACTTAACTAATTTAACCCTCACAACAAATCAGTAAGGTCATTTTTATATTTATTCCTACATTATAGAGGAGGCAAACAAGCGTTAAGAGAAGTGTTCCAGGGGCGCCTGGGTGGTTCAGTGGGTTAGGCCTCTGCCTTCGGCTCAGGTCATGATCCCAGGATCCTGGGATCAAGCCCCACATTGGGCTCTCTGCTCAGCAGGGAGCCTGCTTCCCTTCCTCTCTCTCCGCCTGCCTCTTTGCCTGCTTGTGATCTCTGTCTGTCAAATAAATAAATTAAATCTTTGAAAAAAATAAAAAATAAAAATAAAAAGAGAAGTGTTCCAGCAAGGATTTGAATCCGGCTAACCACTAAAATCTTACTTAGAAATAAGCTAAACACTGTCTATCAAATAGTTAAGAAACAAATCCAGCATACTTGTATATAAAATTAGAAATTTGACTACAGTCATGTCTATCACAATAATTGCTAGTTTTCGTCATGAATAAAAACAAAAAAAATGGTTCTAGGACAGTAAAATTAAATTTTTCCCAAAGAAAAGACATTTCAATATTTTACAGTTTGGTTAATATGATCCTCTTAAAAATACACATTGAAATAATGGAATCGAGAGAACAGAAGAATATTGGCTGTCACTGCTGGAAATTCTCACCATGAACCTGACATTACTGTATTTAGCTTAAGGAGTTTTATAAAGGTCATTCTTGATTGGGGAACAGTTTAATAAGTTATAAGATTCTGAGATTCCTTAAAAGTACAGAGTCTTCAAATTGTTTTATTCACTGACTTTAAGCCATCATTCACTTTTGGTTGGCATTGACTATATGGACTTCAGTTTTCTGTTTGGGTTTTTTTTTTCTTTTTTCCATGTGTATAACATTTGGAGTAACATATTTATAGACAAGAATACTTTTTTAATATTTAGAAAAATAATTGGTTTTTTAAATTATAAGTAAAAGATGTTTAAATATGGGTTACTGCCATCATATCTTGATTTGTCATTGCAAATTAAAATGTATGTAGATCTACTTATCATTATAGCCTAAAGACTTGTTTTTGGTAGTTTAATTCATGTTGCAAATTTTGTACTGTATTTGCATTCAATGTTCTTCATCAAAAGCTGTTTAAATATTCAGCAAAGCTTAAAAGCAATTTTCATTTGTATAACTCTTTGGCTATTTATTTACAGAAATACAATGGAATTGATAAATTGCAAATGGAAATACTGGCTTCATTATGGGAATGGGGGAGTTCCTCTGCCTCTAACACTACAATTTAAGCTTTCTGAGGGATTTGAAAATGTGTTTATTCACCAGATCAGCATTTTGGATTTGGAGAGAATTTTTAGTTTCCAATGAAGGACAAATACAAATACTTGTCCTCATTTTATTTATCCAGTTAGGCAATAATAATGCTAAGGATGTCTAGCAAAAAGACACTGGGGATATTAAACAATGAAGTGTTAATGTGTATTTTTACTTCTGTAGTAACTTCAACTTAACAATCCTTAGGCAGATTCCATCAGATCCTTATAGGTTTTTGTTTGTTTTGTTTTGTTTTTGGTTTGTTGGTTGTTTTGCCTTTGGAAAGTAAGAACAATTCATTTCTACTTAATTACTTGACCAAAATTAATGAGGAAGTTCTCTGGATCTGGACAATGACTTGTGGACAGAACACTTGAGATCTAGTACTGGCACTAACACATGTCAGCCATTTGCCCAGCCTGGGTCTCAGTTTCCTCATCCTGGAACCAGAAAAAGTATCTGCATTCCCTGCCATTAAAAATGCATGTTTGTGAAGACATCAAGGAAAAAAGCTCATGGACATGTAAATGTGTGATAGTCCTAATGTTGGTCTTGAGTCCTAAAATATGGGACCTTCCTTAAGTGAAAAAGTTTCTCCAAATATTTCTAGGCACTACCCTGTTCAGTTGTAGAATGATTCACCATGTGTAAGAAATCACAAGACAGAACTGTCAAGCCAAAATGGGGTAGGGGATGAGGACACTGACCATTATTTGGTAAGTTTGTCCATAAGGACAATGAATGATAATATGTGTGAAAGATAATTTTCTCAATCTATATAATGCTGCCACCAAAAAAAGGTGCTCTTTTCCTAAAGAAAGTACACAGGAGTACATGTCTAAAATAGTACTTTCACAGAATACACACAGATTAATATAACTTACATATAACTTACATTTTCATTTTTCATCTATTTGACATGCCTCTAAAAGAACGGATGCAATTTAAGTATTTTCTATGTGTGTGTTTTCCCAAAAACTAAAATGTATTAAGAAAAAGTCAATTGGCAAAGTCAAGTTCAAGGTTCCTAAAGTGTGCACAGGAACAAATGGGCTGCAGTGCCAGCTGTGTAAGTGACACACAGATCTCAAACATCCAGCCTCCCTTGTTTGGACCCCACACAATCAAAAACTGCACAGAGATTGAAGTAAACAAAGATCACAACTCTAAGACTTGAAAAAGACAGTTTTTAAGCTTTTCATTGCCTCATTGAGTTAAAGAGAATGTTTAAAAAACAATCTTCTGGAGCCATTATTTTGAGTCTTAAAAACAATAAAGGAGACACTTCCCTTTATAGGTTAATTGGAGGCTGCAGGAATCACAAAGATGAGGCTAGAATGAGATCAGTTTTAGAGATCAACAAAGTTCTACTCCATGCTTCCCCATTTGAAGACCTCCAAAGTACATATTGCTCATTCAGGTGCCTCAAAAATATTACCTAGGTCAGTTCTGAAATACCCAAAATGCCATTTCTAAACAGCTTATCACGTAACTTTTTTTCCCCTTTCTACTCAGATACTTATTGTTTGCGGTAATGTTCACTACAGGATATCTACACTTTTATACATATATTCCTTTTCCAGTTAGAGTTAAGTCATGCTTTGATAACAAGAATCTTAAAAGCACTAGAATAAAAAGGCGTTAACCTACTAAAGGGGATCAGAAGGAGAAAAATAAGAAATTATTCGGAGTCTTCTGAGGCTGTTTTTACAGAAAGGACAAAAGAGAAACTATAAAATGGGAAATATCAGAAATATGTTCATAAGGCAAAAAATATTCAGAGACATATTACTCTTAAAAAAAAAAACCCCAAAAACAAAAAACCAACAACCTTGAAGGTGACACAAGTCATTTAGCCAGCACCTTTTATGTACCTGTTCCAAAATTTCAGGGACAAAATTTATAAATAGCACAACACAGTTCCAGATAAGAACTTTCCTTCTCACATGCTATGATTCACACTGCAGAACATTTCAAATAAGTCCTATTAAATAGCTGAGCTCTTCCCTCAGCAAGGACTAGATGATCAAAAAAAGCCTTAATTATCTCATTCCCTGATTCTCTCCATCCTGTTTTTAGCTATATTTCCCATTTCAATTCATGCCAGAGAAGGAGTCACCTACAGGGAAGAAGGGTATGCAAACCTTTGGGCAGCTTGACAGCTTGTCAGAAATCTAGCTTGTGTTGCAGACAGAATGAGAACAACAAAGTTTTTCTGACATACTCCATCCCAGGAGCTAAAGGAAGATGTAACTTTTTCTATTGGGATTGTTATTTCTCAGGGGACAGAAACCTTTTCTAACTTACTGCATCTAAAATGCTTCATTAGAGACCAGCACAGCACATATTGCAAAAATGAAAAATCCATTTTAAAGGAAATTTTTGATAGGTTCCAGTTTTGCTCCACTAATTAAACCAGACTTCCCCTAGCTCTGGGAACTTACTTCTGTGCAGGCTGTTCCTAAGTGATAGAAATCCAAAGTCAGAGGTTTTATACATCGTTTTCCCATTCCCTCCCTTCCCCATCTCCACAGCCCTGATACCTTAAATGCCTGTGTAACAAACATAACTAATTGCTGCACAAAGAGAAAGGATCATTTATAAGTGAAGTTTGGAACATCTTATTTGCTGAAAAACCATTGACAATACATTCTTATAGTAAAATCAGCCATAAATATAAAATGGTGATAAATGGGAAGATGGAGAAAGACCATAGCCCTACCTATATCTGGAGTGATCAACTTGAAATTAAAACACAACTCATTGCATAAACTGTGTCTATTTATACAAAATTATGAAAACTAGAGTAAAACTGCAGAGCTGGAAAGAAATATGTTTAGCTAAGGAACAAAGAGAATGAAAGTGAGTATAAATTATGAATATAAATGGAAAATGAGGTTGATATTATATCACATTTTACTATTGTTCGTAGCAGATGCACTAATACTAATACGTTGGTCACAGTGTGAAGAGCTAATTAAAGGCTTGCTATTTATTCTAACCAGAAGATTGATTTTATTCTCTTATTTATCTAAACTGGACACTAACTTTATAAGCAGGAAAACAAGATTTAAAGTCTAATCACTGAACATTTTTCAGGAAAACAGAAATAGTTACCATTTTATTTCTTTTCTACCCAATTGTGATCCTTTCTTCCCCTAAATGAATGGCATTCCCTTAATTATTTGGGGGGGGTGACTAAGGGAAATGGTAATATGCCATACTTTACTGGGATTGATGTTTTTAATTTTTTTCTTTTACACAGCACTCTAAAAATAGGAAAACATGCCCTAATACTTCTTATTTATTTATTTGTTTGTTTTTTAAAGATTGTATTTATTTATTTATTTATTTGACAGAGAGAGATCACAAGTAGGCAGAGAGGCAGGCAGAGAGAGAGGGGGGGGAAGCAGGCTCCCTGCCGAGCAGAGAGCCCAATGAGGGGCTCAATCCCAGAACCCTGGGATCATGACCTGAGCCAAGGCAGAGGCTTTAACCCACTGAGCCACCCAGGCGCCCCTAATACTTTTAATTCCTACAAATATAGATGAGAAATCCAGGCCCAACTTCTGGGTATAAACTAAGAATATATTTTGACAACTCTCCTGTTTTATTGAATATTTATAGTTGAGAATCTCTTTCCAGAGGAGATCCTAAACTGCACAGATGTCCACCCACATGGTGTTTTCTAAATGGCTCTGAAAATGACAAATGCATTTTACTAAATGAAAGTCAATTGTCTCCCCATAAAGGTGAAAAG
Organism: Mellivora capensis; assembly: GCA_004024625.1. Classification (NCBI taxonomy): domain Eukaryota; kingdom Metazoa; phylum Chordata; class Mammalia; order Carnivora; family Mustelidae; genus Mellivora; species Mellivora capensis. The sequence goes on along the minus strand of PISX010006679.1, from coordinate 47,042 downwards.
GAGACAATTAGTATGAGAGACTTAACTGAATATGACTTAGTTAATGATTGGGAAGCTCTCTAAAACACATTAAAGGGAAGGAAAGACTTCTTCAGAATGTCTGTGGTGTGTTTTGCTAGTCAACTTAATTGATTTTTCACTTCAAAAAGCAAATGTGTAAAAAAGACAAAAGCAAAGAGCTACACCTCCGACATCATGTCATTAGCTGAGCACTGCTCCATTTTAATGTTCCTATAATTGATTTTGCAACCCCAGACAAGTACAAAGAGCACTGATGGTGAGTACAGGGTAGCAGTGACTCCTTGAAAAATGCATGCACCCTCTGAGTACTCTGGTTTAGAAAAGAGCATTCCCTGAGTACTTCATTTCAGCTGGTAGTGCAAATGAATTCTCACTGATGTCAGTGGGCACTGTGCTTCTCTGTTCATCAGGGCTAAATCATGGTTAAGAAGTCCAATGTGTAATGTCCTTAAATACTTCGGAAACTTCAGAAAAGGGAAGGGCAACGTCTTGACAGCTTGATATCTTTCTCAATGTATTTTTTATAAGATGTTAACACCATATAATCTCCATTTCCCACACATTCATTTCCTGAAAGTTTACACTGATTTATGTATACTTAATTGCATGTGTTGATATAACTTGTTTTATAGAGGAAAAAAAAAACCACAGAAACCCTTGCAATTTGAGGTTTATCCTATATACTATAGGAAATATTAGCATAACCACAGCATTTACTAGGTAAAATTTTATGACTATTCTTCAAATAACATTTGTGTTCATTTTACTTATACACAAAATTCATATTTCTGCTCAGAAAATTGAGAGTGACAGACAGCAGAGATACTGCTTTCAGAGGAATTCAAAATGAGTTTAAATCAGAACTTAATAGCAACTTTAGTCTTCCGGGTCTGTAGCTTAAAAGGATTGTGGGACATGTGCTTTTGGATTCCATCCTCATGCTTATCACGTGAATCTTTCTCTATCTTTCTTTTTGACAACTTGCCTTTTCTTTCTGTGTTTGCCTGGTCAGACTAACAGTTTTTGTAAACTGATGGTTTCAGCTCCCTTATTATCCCACATTACACTGCTGTACAATGCCAGTCAAGCATTATGACTTTTTTCACTCCAGCTGTGTTCAACCGCAAGTAGATATGAAGCAATTGACCTTGTTGTTCATTGACTTGTATGATGCTTTACTACCTACTGTTTTGTGCCACTCATTTCACTTCACGCATCTTCTAAAGTCATGACCCTTGTAGTAGATATTACTCTCTAAGCTAGCTTCAGAGAAGAAAAACATTAAATACAATATGGTCAGCATTATGAAAATATCAAAAGTAAGCAAAGTTTTCTTGTCAAGATCAGGAAGCCTAAGGCCCCCTGTTTCTGAAAAGGAAAACAAAACAGTAACTTCAGGCCATTCGGGAAAACCTACTCTACATAATAATTTTTAATATTTTCAAAAGTATTGATTTACTTCTTTATTTGATTGTTTATTGAAAACACAGTAAATGCCTTCTGCTTTAGTAATTATTTTATTTAATAGTCAGGTGATGGTGGTAGGGTGGATTTCAAATATTCAACAAAAATTAGTAACAGAACTTACAAGTAGATAAAATCTACCATTGGATTGTATCATAACCCACAGTCTTAAAAGTGGGCATTTTACCTTCAAATTAACACACACTTTCTATCACTAGGAAAAATATCTGAAATCACAGCACTTATAAGAGTAGTAAAAGACTTGTTAGTAAATTAGTTGACATTTGCAGGATGTCACTAAGAAAATCCTAATTAATCTATGAGAATATGGATATAATTTTCATTTAAGATATATTTTTCTACTTACTCAGGAGCAGTTTTTCTTTAGCAACCACTTTTAGGGCATGGTTTTATTATCTACTGCATTTCATGACCATGAAATAATAATGGTCTATATAGAAACTTTCATAGCATAACAGCATAAATAGGAAATTCAGCATCATTAAATATTATTAAAATACTATTTGTATCAATATTCAGTCAGGAAAAGAGAGAGTAAAAACTACTATAGGAAAAGGGAAGTTATTGCTGAAGAAGTTGAGGTCTAGAAAACAGGAACTGGAGAAACAAAGTCACTTGTCATCACAGCCTGAACACTGACTTGAGTGGGCCACTCAGAGCTTGCAGGAAAATTCCTACAGCCATACTTTTCTGGCTGCTGAAGCAGACGCACAGAGAGAGGTCATGGAGAAGCCTTTGGAAGCTATCATCTCTATGTAAAGTGTCCTCTAGTGCTGGAGGCCCCTGTTGTGGATTAGACTAGTAATGGGGAGATGATCTGGAAGCTGGAGCCTGCCAACAACCTTCCAAAAGCAATGGTTTCTTCTATTCTTGTATCTTCCACTCTCATGCAAATTCCTTTCTTAATCAACACTAGCTTGACACCAATAAGGGGAATTCCGGGAAATATTTTCTAGCCTTAGATAGAAGCAGCAATGACAAGTTAACAAAACACAATCCAGCACAATTCATCCTCTTGTCAACTTAATATCCATAGACACATCTTTTTTTTTTTTAATTTAAAGATTTTATTTATTTGAAGGAGAGAGAATGAGAGAGAGAGCATAAGAAGGCGGGAGGGTTACAGGGAGAAGCAGACTCCCCGCTGAGCAGGGAGCTGGATGTGGGACTCGATCTGGGGACTCTAGGATCATGACCTGAGCTGAAGGCAGTCACTTAACCAACTAAGCCATGCAGATGTCCCCATAGGCACATCTTTTAATCATCTTTAACTCTTGGTAAAACAATAGCAAAATCACAGCTCCACTAAAGTAGTGCAACTATTCCTCATAAAAACCAAAAGTACAGTAACCCTCTTAACAAAAGAAAGTACAAAGCAACCTGCATGTCTTTGTATACATCTTTGAGTATTGCTAGCTCCTCTCCAAGCAGAACCTGCAACTCTCACAAGGATTTTTCCCATTGTTTTCTTTTGATAGACAACTGGAATGTCAGTTCTTTTCTATATGGATTCATACCCTCCTCTTTGGTATCCTGTATTTACACACTGAGATTCAGAATCAAGTATTAGTATTCTATTCAATGAGAAAGTGATGTAACAAAATAAAGAATATATTTTCAAGTGGCTCTGAATCTTTTTACAAGTTCAAGTCTGCATACTGGTTAAGCATCCTTATCTCTATTTTGTGTTAGATCAAGGTTTTCTTCTTTTATTTTGTTTTGTTTTAACCAGATTTTTTTTTCTAAACTTTTTTTTTAAAGATTTTATTTATTTATTTGAGAGAGAGACAGTGAGAGAGAACATGAGAGGGGAGAAGGTCAGAGAGAGAAGCGGACTCCCCTTGGAGCTGGGAGCCCGATGTGGGACTTGATCCTGGGACTCCGGGATCATGACCTGAGCCGAAGGCCGTTGCTTAACCAACTGAGCCACCCAGGTGCCCCACCAGACTTTTTTTAAAAGATTTTATTTATTTATTTGACAGAGAGAGAGAGAGATCACAAGTAGGCAGAGAGGCAGGCAGAGAGAGAAGGGGAAGCCAGCTTCCTACTGAGTAAAAAGCCCGATGTGGGGCTCGATCTCAGGCCCCTGAGATCATGACCTAAGCTGAAGGCAGAGGTTTAACACACTGAGCCACCCAGGTGCCCCATTTTAACCAGATTTGGGCTTCTGTTCATTCAAATGAAATAAAGCCAGGTAGAAATCAAATACAAATCAAATCAAATAATATATAGACTACAGTAGGTTGCCCATCTATTTCTTTTTCTTTTTTTTTTTTTTTTTTTTTTTAGATTTTTTTATTTGGGGGGTTTAGAGAGAGAAAATTTCAAGCAGATTCCCCACTGAGTGTGGAGCTGGCCATAGAGCTTGATCTCACAACCCTGAGATCATGAGCTAAGCTGAAATCAAGAGCCAGACACTTAATGGACTGAGCCACCCGGATGCCCCCATCCATCTATTTCATTAGTAGAATCAATTTGTCAAAGCCAAAGATTTCTAAAGGTCAAACCATTCTGATCAACTCTTTTGGTCCTGCTGTCCATGTGATCATAATGCCTACAATATCATAGCAGGTTAGTTACCACTCCAATATCTCATTATCCTGACAGAACTGAGAGTGTCTATTTATTTGTTTGTTTGTTTGTTTGTTTTATTTTTAGGAATGGCAGAGTGCCACATATAGTGTGTCATTTGGGTGTGTCTGGAGTCTTGGAAGCCTGACTACCCTACATTCTCTCACAAATGGACCCTGAGAGCTTACCTGGAGTTTCTAGCAGGTAGCACAGCTATTTGCATACCCTTGACCAAAGAATGATACTCCTCCTTTGGGAAGGTCTGCCTCTTCAGCTGAGGGCACAGTTTTGGGAGGAACACACATGAAGCCATGAAGGAGGAAGGGGACACCCACCTAGCCAGCCAGATCAGCCATTAATAATGCTGGTGATCAATGGGGTGACAGATGTCACAGCCAGTTTGCCCCTGCATCCTAGAGAGAGTGCCCATTTTCACGGTAACTTCTGCCACTGTCATTGTTGACCTACTTTTAAGAGTCACCACAGAGCTCTTCCAGGATGTTTGTACTACCTTTACTAATACATCTGTCAAGAACCTCTGTGCCCTCCTAGAGTGCATGGAAGAAGACTGAAGAGAGCAGCAGGTCATACATAGTAAGTGCATCCAACCTTCCCGAACATGTTTTTCTCTGCCAAATATCAAGGAAATTCTGACATTGTCAACTGAATTCAGCATCATTGACCTTTGTGTCCAGATTCTGGTAAACTGGTCTAGGAAACTATTACATCTACTCCAAGTTTCTCAAGTTAATTAATTGAATATGGAATTTCTAGTTAAGTGTACTCATATCAATGAATTCAGTCCACTCCAACATCACATCCTTCTACCCCAATCCGACACCTTTAGAATATGTTCCCATATTTCTCTTCAAATGTACAAGTTTTGCATTTATTTTGTTATATATGGTCCTAATAACATTGTGTATCCAGCCTCCTGAAGCCTAGCAGACTTTGAGTGTACCTATGGGTCCAGAAGCCATAGAGGAGCTGGGAGAGTATCTTGAAGAAATGTGGCATTTTCTACTCTGTTAGTTTCCTTAGGCTACTTTAAAAAATAAATAAAATTCAAAAACAATAATAACCCCAAATTTAGTCGATTAAAATGAAAGAAACTTATTACTTTCCAATTCTGAAGGCCACAAGTCCAAACTTTGTTTCCATGGCCAAAATCAAGGTGTCCTGCTCCCTCTGAAGGTGCTCTAAGGGAATCCGTATTCTGGTGAATTTCAGTATTTCAGTATTCCTTGGCTTGTGGTTACACCACTCCAATATCTACTTCTGTCTTTACATTGCCTTCTCCTCTTCTTTCTGTGTGGTGTGGGGTCTGAATGTACCTCTCTCTTATAAGGACAGTTGTGATAGTATTTAGGGTCCACCAGATAATCCTTATCTCAACACCCTTAACTTAATCACATGTATAAAGACCCCCACCCCCCATAAGATAACATTTATAGGTACCAGGGATTAGGACCTAATATCAACAAGGAGCATTTTTTTTGCCTACTATACCCAACAAATAATTATTTATTTACTTTAAGTGGTCATCACAGGTTATTTAGGCAAGAGTTGTCTAACTTTCTCCTGCAAAGGTGGACTGGTAGTGGTGATTTTTCCATGTTTGGAGCATCAAACTTCATCATAATCTGCCCTTATGTTCCCGATTCCATATTCTGAATGCTACTGTTTCCTTAAATTTAACATGAGACCCTGAAAGCCTATAATTTTAATTTACAGTATAATTTTGCCACCCACAGAAAGAGATTTCGGTTTGGTTTTCATAAATATTAAACCTGTGACTACAGGAGATAAGGATTTCTTTCAGGACAAATAGAAATTTGCTAGTTACTTACTCTGGTCTTTAGATGGGAATGTAAAGCACTGAGTTTTTTTATTTTTCTTTCAACTTTTCCAATGTACTTCTAGGAAACTAACCCCACAGACCTTACACTCTTTATTTCCACTGTAATTTTTAATAGCAGAAGCTATGTGGTCATCCAAAGCCTAGCCTCCTCTAGGAACTTGACTCCAAATAACTACAGTGATAATTTAAGTAACTCTTTTGTCATGGACTTCAGTATTCCACTTACTACTAGCAAAGGAACTATTAATGTCTTCAAATCTTATCACATCAAAGAACCAATTCCAGAATCACAGTGTTAACGTTCTACTCCCAGAACTGATACCTAAAATTTCTACTGGTTAGGGCTTAACCAGGAAACCAGAGCCACAAAAAATTCTGTGCAAATAGGTGATTTGTTATAGGAATTACAGTGTACACATATATATAAGAGTAGCTGAGGAAGTTAAGTTCTGGAAAAGAAAGATGTTAAAGGACCAGAGAGAGCTATTAAAGCACCCGTTTGCATGGACAGGTCAGAGCTTACAGGAAAATCCCAGATATAATGTATATCTGGCTGGTAAGTGGCAGTACTAAGGAGAGAGAGAAGAAGCCACACAGAGATCTTTAAAAGTTTTTACTCTACAAAGTACAATTTAGCCCTTGAGAATTAGCTTCAGACTTCTGTTAGTTACCAGGGCTAATAGTTGGGAGCACAAGCTAGAAGCTGGAGCCTACTGATGCCAAGTCTAATGACTATGACTTTCTGAGAGTAATGGCTTCTACTTCAGTTCCACTTTTCCAATCATGCATAAGTTGTATTCTTGGTTATCTGTGACCCAGAACCATGCAGGGAAGGGGATTCTGAGAAATAGAACTCCTAGCCAATTTAAATTCACAATATGAATGCTAATTCATATTGTGAATTTAAATTCACAAAACAGAATATTATTTAAATTAAAATTAAATAATATTAAATTCACAAAACAGACTCCAGAACACTAACTGGTGCTTAACTTCCAAAACAAGCAAAACCCCCTAACAATGGAGTCTTTTCCACTGAAAAGAGAAGGATATATGCTAAAACATATATATATATATATACACATTTATATATATTTATACACATTTACATATACATTTATATATATTTATACACATGTATATATATATATATACTATTAGTTAATTATTAGTAAAATGTGTTCCTTTATTCTCTATCCTTTTACTTCAGTGATCCAAACAATGCAGAGAAAACAAAGCCATCATTCAATTCTCTATCCCAATTTAGAGATAAAACTCACAGACAAAAGGAGTAGCAGAACAACTGAGAAAATATTTAAGGTACAGTAAAATGAAGTGAGAGTGGGGAGATCTGAAGTGAATGTCAATCCTGTTTAAATTGGAACCCTAAATCCTGAACCTCTTAAGCTTCATGCAACTTCCCACCATGGTAATGTTTTCTGAGCAATCTTAGATAGGAGATACTCTGGTGGATACATGTTGTATTTGCAGCAGAACTATTTGGACTTCTATCTGCTGAATGAGCCACGATATAGGTATGTCAAACATTCTCATTACCTTAATTATTTAATTATTCTCATTGGATCTTGTTTGGTCCTCAAAGGTATTAACTCTGAGAAAAAGATACTTCAGTTCCCATTATTTCTCATGAAACCTCCAAAAGAGGCAAAAGAACGCTATACCAACCAGTTCTATTTAAAATCAACACTATTCCTAAATGCTCAATTTTCCCTACTCACAAACCTAAGGGATTGTATCCAGGTTTACCTGCTATTGGCCTACTCGTACCATTGTGCCTTTTCTATGACTCTTAATTTATGCCAGAACTTGCCCTATTAGTACGGAGGAAGGAAGGGTGTGAACAGGTGGAAAAAGTCAAGTATCAAGGACTGGCTATGTTAGGATATAGTAGTAGCAAGAGTTGGAACTAACTTTATACTTCCAAATATAATATTAATGAATATTATCCTTTTGATAATCTGAATTGGGGAAGCAGAGGCCAGTCTCTTTCCTGGCCTTCATTTTCTAAGGTTGTCACATATTAACTCTGCACATGCAAGGGAAACCTTCCTAGTATCTCTTTTCATCCCATCATCTTTCTTTTTTGATACTATTTACCTTCACTCCTGTCCCAGGGTTTTTCTTATGCACCAAATGAGCTTATTGGCAAATGGGAAGTGTCAGGTATTTTAAAGTAATATAGAAGTCAATGGTTTTCTCTGAAAAGATTTTCCATTTCTTAAGTGCTAAGAAGCTTAAAGTAGCCATATTGAGTTTGTGATCTTAAATGCCCTCCATAATCCTGAAAATGGACTGCTGTTAACAGTTAAATCAAAGGATAGAAAGCAGGGTTTTATGAGCAACAAAAATTCTGAGATACTTTGAACATCAATCCTTTCTTCCTTCTCTCTTGTAGACCATGATGAAAGCAACATCTTTGAAATCTTGAGGCATTAGTCCCTATGCCCTCTGTAATTTTCCCCCCTTTCTTCACCATGCCTGGGGCCTTGATCTCTGCCATCTGCTTATTCTCATACTGTGGTGCTCCACCTTTCATTTGTACCTGGGTCATCTTCTTTTCAGGTGTGCAGCCTCTCTGTCTTACCTCTGAACTAAAACAGCTTTTGAAAAGCTATGAATTACCAAGGTTTTCAGAAAGGAAAAGTGAAGAGAAGTTCACTTAAAATAAACCACAGTATTTTTCAGATAAAGTTTAACAGAAGTCTTTAGGATTTTTTTAGCTTACCTTTTAGACTACTTTATAGAACTGTAGAGAGTTCTCATTTCTCTTTCCTCTTTTTTAACTTGATCGTTGGCATGGCCAAGTACTAACTGCTGTGATTATGCAGGGCAATGCAGTCAAATAGCTAAGATAAAAATGTTAAATAGTTTAAGAATAATAGTTAATAGCATTGAAGATGTCTTAGACTTTTCCTGAAGCAGTCTCTTTCATATCTGGTTAAAGTAGGCCAGTGTTATATACAGCAAAGACAGCAAGTATATTCTATGATTTCATTATCTCCATTCTAAGTATTAGAAAATCATCTGCTTACCGACCTCCACAGAGAGTGACACATTTTTACAATCAAGATTAGACCTCTATAGTTTGTAAAAAAAAAAATGTATATTTAACTGAGATGTATTAAATTTAGGGATGTTTCCCAAACTATCACTTTTTTCTTACAGGATGAAGACACATAAGCTCTCAATTGAGCAGCTGTAAATTCACTGATTTGTGCAAAAGTATTAATTTAGAAATTAGTAAGAAATTAATGGAGCCTCAAAAAAAAGATACACAGAACACATATGTTTAATTTATAAAACTAAACTAGATAAAAAAAAAATTGGGGGTGCCTCAGTGGCTCAGTTGTTAAGTGTCCGCCTTCGACTTGGGTCGTGGTCCCGGGGTCCTGGGATTGAGCTCTGCATCCGGCTCCCTGCTAAGCGGGAGGCCTGCTTCTCCCTCTTCCATTCCCCCTGCTTGTGTTCCCTCTCTTTGCGGTTTCTCTTTCTGTCAAATAAATAAATAAAATCTTTAAACAAATTTTTTAAAAAACACAAAAAACAAAATTTTAAGAGAGAAACATGTTTGAGTCAAATCATCTCTTTTCAGTCCACCTTTGCGCATAATTTACAAATCAACTTTCCTTGAGTAAGAGAACCGCTAATGGCCAAATAATCTATGGTCAAGGAAAAAAAATAGTCACATAGCATAAAACGTAACCCCTGCCTCCTCTGTAGTATCACAGATGGGGAGGGTGGAGAGTCGAGCCAACATTGTGATGGCATGATTATAAAATGAGCAGGAAAGAAGAATGACAGGAAAAAATATAAAAGAGAAGGGACATTTACAACTTCTTTTTCATTGTTTTATTTAAAACCATTTACAACCATTTAATCAACTGTGGTTTCATTTGTTTGGCAGGATGACAGCCCAGTCTAGTCAATTTACATTTCTGGTCTCAACTATATAAAAAACAAAAACAAACAAACACTTAAATTGGCCTTTTGAGCAATACCTAAGCTATCCTACCTTTGTGTTTTTATAAGGTACATAGAGTCTCAATTATTCCATTAATGTAATTTATGTATTGTGCCTCAGCTTATTTCCTTGTGTTTTCACTTATCTCACCCTGTAAGAACTCTCAAGTTTTAGAAACATGTTCCCCTCTGGACTTTGGGATTCTTCTTAATATTTTATGCTCCTTTACTACTTCGACTTAGATTTGGGATCTTGTCAAGTAATCCCATCTGCCTATTTCACATTCAGGTGGTAACAAACACTTAGATACTTACTTTATTATTTTTTAAAATTTTTTAAAAAGATTTTATTTATTTATTTGACAGGGAAAGAGAGAGAGAGAGAGAGAGGGAGAGGAAACACAAGCAGGGGGAGTAGGAGAAAGAGAAGCAGGATCCCCGCTGAGTAGGGGGCCTGATGTGGGCATCCATCCCAGGAGCCTGGGATCATGACCTGGCCAAAGGCAGACGCTTAATAACTGAGCCACCCAAGATGCCCTCAGATACTTCACTTTAAATTAAATTTTTGTTTTCATCTCTTCTTCATTTCCTTCAGCACAGGCCCAGACTCTCCTGGGATTAAGGATGTAGTAGGAGCTTTTCAAGCAGGAATGGTTATCTCCTGAGCTACACAGTTATGTTCTAAGGATTCTGAGAATGCTCCTCTGTACAAGTATACAATGGCTAACTCAAGGTGGTGGGCCTATCAGGGATTTTGATATTTAAATTGAATTGTTATTCTTTTGCAAAAGTGAAATAAAAATGTGACAAAAGCTATCCCAAGATAAATTAATTCAATACAATACTCTGCTGACCTAAATGATAAAGGCTGCTCATGGAGTCACTTTATTTAGCAGAAATTCTTTTTAAAGCAGATCAACAACCACATGGAAAACTGTGACTATTATTTCTAGTACAATGTTTTTATTTTGAATGCAATGGAACCAAGTCTATAAATCAAAACAACAGGGAGAATTTTTACAGATAATAAATAATTTATATCAGATTCTATTAAAATAAGCAAGGATATATTATGGATATAACCCCACATGAATATTTTAGGAAAAAACATTTATAGTCAGCCTCTTGGGGCCCTACTCACAAATATCCAGGGCTATTCATATTCTCCTCTTCTCTCTTAGTCGGGGAAGTTTGAAAAGCACTAGTCTAACATAACTGAAATATTTTAAAGTTGTAGGTTTTTTTTAAATTAAAATATTCAGAGAATTCATATCTATTCAGCTTTAAGTATTGAAAAATGAAAAAAGTTGCCTAAAATGTCGAAATAATTTTAAAGACAAAGATACAGTAACACATATATTTAGAAGCAGAATTATTAGAGTCATCTTATTAGGTGGTTTTACACAGAATACCTGAACAGTTCTATAAACACCAATAATGTAAAAATCAAAACTAAATTTGGAGGAGGAGGTTCCAATTAATGTTTAGCCTTTAGCAGGTCAACTGCATATAAATATTTTCTATTTTTATCAAGTAAAGATGAAGATCTCATAAAGTTGATGGACACCATTTAACTGATAATATATAATAAAAGCAACACAGGCTTTAGAGTCAGGATTATAACTGTGATCCTATCATACTGGACTAGTGTGAAATTACGCAAGTCATTTAACTTCTTTGAGTATCAGGTTATTCATGTAAAAAACATGAATAATAATACCATTGTTAAGAGTGGAAATACTCCTAAGTGATCACATACGTTGTTACAAGTTTTTGGTTTGTTTTCTCATTGGGCTTCTCATGGGAAAGAGAGGAAGGTCTGCAAAGCTCCACAGAGTACTTAACCTGCACACCTTGCATGCCCCGTGATGTGCTTTAGCATCACGCTCCATGGAACCATGATAAAATGTTCTGTGTGCCACCTGTATTACGATAAAAGCAAAAACAAACAAAAACACCTTGGTATTTTTGAACTATTTTAAATATTACCTCTGGTACTGTGTATATTCAACCAATCTTCCAATTTAATATCCCCAGGTGTCAAGTCTGTAAAGTTGCTCTCCCTGCATACAGGTTTGCCCTACTGCATGCTACATTCACGCCGTTGACCCTTTGGTTCCATCCACAATTATACCACTTTCTTAGGGAGTGAAAAGGGCTAAGAAAGAAAGAACAAGTTCAGGAGAGCAAAATGAATGCATATACAATACTGGGATTAAGAGATAAGCTGTGGGTATGGTGATGCGTATGCAGTATGTGTGTACTAAAGAGATAAGCAGCGCTGTGTTGTTAGTATTCGGGGTTTAAAAGACAAGTCATGCAAGGGCTTGAACTAGAAGTAGGAAATCTGTGCACAGACTAGCTGAACTTTGGTTAAAAGTAATATCTAAATGGAAACAACTGAAATGGATATGGAATTCACAGTTTGGCTATTCAAGGAAAGAAACACATACTGTCATACTATGGATTAAAGATAGGACTACGGGGACATTAAAAAATTCTCCAACAAACACATTCATTGGCCTGAGTTTGGATTTTTCCTGTCCATATATATATACACACACACACACATATTTTTTTAAAGATTTTATTTATTTATTTATTTGACAGAGAGAGAGATCACAAGTACGCAGAGAGGCAGTCAGAGAGAGAGGGAGAAGCAGACTCCCCACTGAGCAGAGAGCTCGATGCGGGGCTTGATCCCAGGACCCTGAGATCATGACCCAAGGCAAAGGAAGAGGCTTAACCCACTGAGCCACTCAAGCACCCCATCCTGTATATTTTTAATGTTACCTGGAGACTTGGACCACTTATTAAAGGGGCATCAGATATGACACTTCCTAAAATGCAAATCTTATGACAGCACTAACCCACTTGCAACCTTTCAATCTCTACACAAATCTTTCACAACAAATTCAGACTTCTTGAGATAACACATCATGATATTCAGGGCCTCTGCAAATCTCTCTCTTCTTATTCTGTTTCACACACACACACACACACACACACACACTCTATTAGTCATATCAATATATATGTGCAGTTCTTGAAATAGGATAACTTTTTAGAACTACAGCCTTCACAGCTTCACCCTGGCAACTTCTTGTGCTGTTAGCCACCTTTTCAGTATTTAGACTCAGCTTAAATATTTTTTCCAGTTTCTGCAATTTGGGGAGAGTGAATCTGCTTAGCACTACATTATCATTCTATACGAGCTTCTACCCAGTGCACTGTAGTCATTCCACTATAACTACAGGGTGCATGTTACCATCTCTCCCAATGGAGTTCAAGTACCTTCAAGAGAGGGACCATAGTTTATTTGTTTATATTGTTTGGTCCATGAAATATAAAACAGCTAAATACATTTTATAGGATAAGTGATTAATTAATTGATTAATGGGATTTATTTCTTGGTATTGTATGTAGAAATGGACATTTCTCTTCTAATTTTTGGCTATGCTTATTTTTAAACATTTAGAAAAATGTATTAAATACAAGGCACAAGTTAAAAATCATCTGTTCTACTATATAGAAAAAATTGTTAAAATTTTGCTTTATTTCCTGAATTCATTCACATATCCACAGGTGTTTAAAATTTAAAATAAAAGCGAAACATTCTAGAACTGCATTTTCTATCATGTGTTCTCACAAAAGGAAAAAACAATGGTTATTTTTAATAAGCTGACTACAACCATCTAAATTCTAGGATGCTAGCAGGTTATTTTTAAACAAGAGAACAACTTTTTGTTTGGAAGAAACTTTAATGAGCTCTTTAGTTATTCTAAGGAGAGAGTCCAGTAGATTGGAGAGACTGAGACAAATTGGAGTTCATTTGCTCAGTGAAACAGAGTAAAAGAGACTCCCCTTCTTACATTATAATAGAATTGCTGATTTTCAGCTGGACACATGGCTGCCTAAAATGAAAACATTTCCCAGCTTCTCATGTAATGTGACTATGGACACAATAACATGTAAGAGAAAGCTTCCTGCAACTGTTCCTAACATACAGCTGGTGCACATTCCTTGCCCCTTCCTCATCATTCAGACCTTTATTCTGCTTCTTAGAATGCAGTACGATGGCTGGAACTGTATTTATATATAAGCAATTCTAGAATGAACTTTCTTGAACATGAATGAATCTGTTACACATCTGATTGTTTGTAGGGGAATAGCCTTAGAAATGGAATATATGTTTAATGCATTTGAGCAACAGTGTCAAATTGGAGTCTAGAATGGATGCAGCAAAATATAGTTACAAACAATGGATGAATATTCCAACTCAAAATATTCTAAATATCACTGGACATTCTCATGTCTTTGCTAATTTTTAAATAAAGTAATCTTATTGATATTTTAATATGCATTATTTTTGTATTTACTGACTGGGTTAAATGTTGTTCAAATTATGACTTTCATCTTTTTCATTACCTTGGTCCTTTCTTTATACAACTTTTTCCTATATTAGTTCATCATATTTTCCTAATAATTGAAGGAATTGTGTATTTAAAAATTTATCTTTGCCATTAAAGGTGAAAATACTATTTTTTCTCGTTTGAAATATGTCTTTAATTCCCATTATATGTTTCAAGATACAAAATTTAAAATTATGTAAAAAATACACTTCTATGAATAACATTACTAATAGAAAGAAGAAGTTGAATTATTTATTGTTAAAGATTTTTTTTTTATTTGACAGACAGAAATCACAAGTAGGCAGAGAGGCAGGCAGAGAGAGAGGAGGAAGCAGGCTCCCCACTGAGCAGAGAGCCCTATGTGGGGCTCGATCCCAGGACCCTGGGATCATGACCTGAGCTGAAGGCAGAGGCTTTAACCCACTGAGGCACCCAGGCGCCCCTGAATTATTTATTGTTAAAAAAAAGTTATGTCTATACATGTTTACACTAATTAGAGAGCAGAGGATAATGTCCAACACAGGCCTTAATTTAGGTTTGAGTGAAATCTTCTAATCCATGTTGAAAACACTTTGCCTTCATCTACACAGTTTAAAAGAATAAAGAACTATTTCAGCAGTTGGCATTAATAAGACCTTGCTATTGAAGGAAGTTCTAGACCAGGCAGATAAATTTGTGACAAACTTAACTGTTTAATTTCAGGAACTTTCTAAAAAAACATTCTCTGAACATGCTGCTCAAATACCACTCTCTCAAGAAATCAGATTTCTCCTTAGGGTAAATAGTCCTCTCTCAGGGTCATAAATCACTCAATTGGGCAAGCTCCTTGCTTATCAAAATATTTTATTCATCAAATTCTTGTCCCACTGTGTCCACCTATCCTAAGCAATTCTGACATAAGCTACAACCAATACTAATCAAATTTCTACATCAATTATACTAGGCCTATCTAATACCAAATCCCGAAACCTTATGAATATATAGCCTTGGCAACTCACATCCTCACACACACTTCAGAAGTACTCCCCAAAAATATACCGAGGTGGCAAGGTTAAATGTCTTTTACCGCAGTATGAGATAAGCTTGGCTTAGGTTGAATGAGATCATTGACAGTTTATTTGGTGGCATTTAGGAGAACTGGAAGTAGGTTATATGGACTCTGCAGGAGATTGACATTTTACATGTGGGTCCTCTTCCCTATTTGACTCCCCTTCGCTCATGCCTTTCTTTAACATGTCTTTTCATGTCAGCTAGAGGACATTTTCAATTCTAGTCACTAGGAAACCTGTGCTTCCCTTAAGGAGAGTCTCTAGTTTTGCTTTTACTTCTTTTGCCTTTTTCAACTTTGACTCTAGCACAGGTTTTCAGTCATTCAGCAACTTTGAGAGGTGGAGGTGGAGGAATCACAGAGGAGTCATGGGGAGGAGTCATATGGAGAGTGGAAGACCCATAGCTGGTCAAATATTAATAAAATAATATTGCCAGTTAGTTAGCATGCTAAAAGGGGACCAACCTTTTTCTTCCTCTGTGTTGGTACACATTAGCAAATCCCTCCTTTTTAATCCTAGCAGATAAATTTAAGGAAAGAATGAAAGCTACATTTTATTCTGTGTGACATTTTTCAGGAGATCTCATAGATCCTGCATCTCTGAGTGACTGGGTAAGCATTGAGGGAGGCATAAATCACCTCTTTCAAATTCCACAAACTGGACTTTGTCTTTCTGTCATGTAGTAATGGGTGTGTCAGAGTCAATCATCAATTCAATTGCCTTTCAGTGTCACAACAAAGAAAATCATCTGGATTTTAGCAACAGGTAGATTGCCAATTTGGTCAGAAGCATTATGAGTTTTGAAAGGAACATATGGGGGTACCTGGGTGGCTCAGTGGGTTAAAGCCTCTGCCTTCGGCTCAGATCATGATCCCAGGGTCCTGGGATCGAGTCCTGCATCGGGCTCTCTGCTTAGCAGGGAGCCTCCTTCCTCCTCTCTCTCTCTCCCTCTGTCTACCTATCTGCCTAACTTGTGATCTTTGTCTGTCAAATAAATAAATAAAATCTTAAAAAAAAAAAAAAGAAGGAACATATGCCATAAGTTCATACAGATCCTCCCAAAGTTTTCTTCCATTTTATTAACATGTAATTGTAATGTTTTGTAAGTTTCATTTATGCCAACTCAAGTGACAACTTTCAGCATTTTCACCAGGAATATAATTCTTATTTTATCTTCTTATCATTTAGGTATCAAAGTAATACGTTTGTGTTATGCACATGTAATTTGTTTACATAGGTTATCTTTTTCACACAGTATTCATTGCATTTTCCAGAAGGAAACTTATTTATCCTTTAGTATTTTGTAACTAAAAGTTTTTAAATATTTTCCCTATTAAAATATAAATCTTAGTGAAGATATATCAGGAATTCATAATATTTACATAATAATAAATAACTTTTTTTCAATAAATTGTTTATAAATATATTCAGGCATTCTATTCTTATCTTTACTTAGAAAATGCATTAAAATTTTACATTAGGACACACTTTTGCAGCTACTATATTTAATACTATGGCTGCTGTCACTTTTTAAAAAATGAGAGAAAGCAAAGTTTTCAATAGAGGCATATTTATAAATCTGAATCCAAATTTTATAAATCTTGAGGTTTATCACAGAATATTTTATTTTATAAGCCTAAAAACTTTTCTTATTTTTCCCTTCTCATTAAAATGTAATTTATTGGATATAGTTAAAAACCTTTGTTTACATTCAATTCAATAAGTATTATTGAAAAACTACAATATGCAAGATGCCCTGCATGGAATATATATTAGAATCAAAATGGCTCTTGATTCAAGGAGCTATGTTGTTACATATGAAAAGTCAAGAGAGCACTGATAGATAAAATGCTGTGGAAGATGATTAAAGAATTTATAAATCTCAAACTTATGGTGAAGATTAAAAAATTAGATTTGGATTTTACCCATACAGGATTCATTGGACTTAGATGAACAGAGTTGGATGGATACAGGCTATAGTTGATGGGCTATGGAAGGAAAGTATTAAATTCCACACTGACTCCTGAGAATGGGCATGGCTTGCATCTTTTCTCCTCAAAACATTGTTTCTATTGTTTTTAACTTGAAATGCATTTCATATACTGATACCTGATGGTGAGATTGTCTTTTACACCTTAAATGGCTTACTGAGGATGGCCTGGGTGGCCCAGTCAGTTAAGATTCTGCCTTTGGCTCAGGTCATGATCCAGGGTCCTGGGATCAAGTCCCACATTGGTCTCCCTGCTCACTCAGGAGCCTGCTTCTCCCTCTGACCCTCTGCCCTCACCTGTGCTCCCTCATTCCCTCTCTTTCTCTCTCTGACAAATAAACAAATAAAATCTTTTTTTAAAAAAGTAAAATAAATAATTGATTGACTAACTTAGCACATACCCAGGGAATACTGGGGGAAAAAAAAGTTAAAACAAACAAATAAATGACTTACCACACACCCCGAGAACATGGCCCAGGCAAAGCAAGAAAAGTAAGGAAACATAATTAACCAAAGCTGTAATACATGGCATTTGTAAAGAAATTATAAACGACAGGGGCACCTGGGTGGCATGGTCAGTTAAGTATCGGACTCTTGGTTTTGTCTCAGGTCATGATCTCAGGGCTGTGAGATCAAGCCCTGCTTCGGCCCTGCACTCAGCTGTGGAGTCTGCTTGGGATTCTCTCTCCTCCCTCTGCCTCTGCTTCTTTGCTCCCACTCCTCTAAAGTAAATAAATCTTAAAAAAGAAAGAAATTACAAATATTAAATCTGAAAAATGATTAGGCTATATTATGTAGAATCTTACATGAGTCTTAAGGTCGTATTCTATAAAATAGATATCTCAGTTGACAAGGTAATTGTTGGAATAATAATGCATTGCAGTTGGCTTAATTATCAGATGTGTTTCTTTTCAAAAGGTTAGAGAGCTGCCACTACAAGCCCCCGTCTTGTGGTCATATTCTCTATCCAAAGGAGCCCATCTGGATGAATGAAATTCCTTGGCCAAAAAAAGAGGGGTTTTGTTTGTTTGTTTGTTTTTAACATTACTCTTTTACAGAGAGGATACTTGTGTAAGCTGCTAGCCAATCCAGAAATCCCTTCTCTCTAACTGTATATTTTAAAAACCTCTGATTTACCTCTGGGTAAAATCACATGTTCTCCTCAGGCATCTCAACCATCTACATGACAGCTTCATTTCAGGGTTGTAGAAAATCAGGAATTGCCACTCTCTATTTTGTTTGTTTTTATGCTAACCAGTTGTAGCTTTATTATCTGCAGACTATAGATCTATGCAAATATTCTCCAGAAATAACTTTGAGTGGTAAGAAGACAAGGTAAGAGGAGCTGCCTAGGCATTCCTTCCCTGAAACTTCTATGAAAGACTAAAACCAAAAAGCAGAAACAGTTCCAAGGGATTGTGCCTGACCTGGTGTGCCTTAGCAGGCAACGGGAAGGAACTGACATTTTTCAAACAGAAAAATGATATCAGAACTGAATATTGCTGAAAGCAATTTGGCAGCAATGTCAAAGTTATATCAGAAGGAAAATATAAGTTATTTAAATATACCAAGTGAAAAGTAATGAAAGCCAGGAGAAGGTATCCAAAGGAAAAGTCTAGATTTACAGAGTTAGGATGCATAGACACCACAACTAATTGGATGGGGAGGGTTAGTAAGGGAGGAAGAAATAACTAAGTTTTCAAATTTGGGTGGTTGAGAAAATATTGAGTTTATAGGCAGAGGAATTCAGGAGAAAGAGGTAGTTTTGAGGTGGGAACAGTAAAAATTGGGTTTGTGCCCAGTAGGGAATATACTTAAAAATGTCCAGAAGATAAAGAAAAATTGGATCTGATATACGAAAAAAATGGTAATTGGAGTTTTTGAGATATGGATTTGGCTCATGTGCATAAGATGAAAATCCTCCATTGCAAAAAATATAGTGAATCTGTTATTAGTTAAAATTAGTTTATATTTGGAAAAGAAACAGCAGATGGTTATTGTTGATCTTTAAAATATGTCATATTAACCTTCAAATAAACCTTTCTTCAATATTAAAACTATAAAGATAATGCTATATTCCTCAGGGTAATAGTGGAATAAGAAACAACAAAAATATATGAATGGGACTAACACACATGTTTAATTTTGGGAAGTTCTATCTTTAGTTAGATAGCAAAGTCAAAATAAGTTACCCTCAGGTTTCAAGTACTAGGTTTACTTATGTCAGCACATAATTTCATAGCTCTGAGTCAGAGTCTATTGAATCAAAGTGGGTAGATTAATGAGGAAAAGTTCTACAGGAATTTCTTTTATTTTAAATCAAGCACACATAAAGAATTGCATAATATATATCCTAGCATTTTGAACTAAAAGCTCAATGTTTACAAGCCTCAGGCAAATGCTCAATGCCTTCCAAAAGCATTAGGCACATAGCCAAGAAGAAAATTCACTCTCCATTGGAGCCTACTAAATCAACACCTGTCATATTAAATCCCTCATCTACTTCTACTGTTTAGAAAATGCAGGGTCTAATTTTAATGTGAAAGTTCAATATAAAAACTATATATTGTTTGTGAACTGGAATTGTGGTAAATAAAGCAAATCAGTGAGTAGTTACCAACAATGCTGTATTTATTTTCATAATTTAGAATTTTTTTAATTTTAAAAATTAAAATTTAGAATCAGTATATTTTATAATTGGAAGGGAGGGTCCTAAAATATTACTTACACCAAAAGATGTGTTGCAGAACTCCTGTGAACCATGGATAAAATTTGGGTCATTTCACAAATGTTTATGCAAACTTTATTTTTAAAACCTATAGTAACATATTATATGCATGCTGAAATATCATACAACAAATACCAACAGATTATTTGTCATCAGTTTTGGTTTTATACTTTGGAGGTAATTCAATCTGGAGGGAAAGTTGAGATAAAAATTCTCCTACTGTGCCTATGTAATTGAATAGTATGAAGAAATTGCAAATTCAGCTTAAAATACATTATCACATGTCAGAGGAAGCAGGCTGAATATGGGTTCCCTTCTGAATAACAGAAATGAATAAATTTAATTTATCTGACATTTTAAAGGAAGTACAGAAGAATAAATACAACACAGGGTAATTTAAAAAGAAATAATAAATAATAAAACTAACGAAATGGTAACATTTTTGACTTGCATTTGTAATATTTTTTAAAATATTTTATTTATTTATTTGAGAGAGAGACAGTGAGAGAGAGTATGAGCGAGGAGAAGGTCAGAGAGAGAAGCAGACTCCCCGTGGAGCTGGGAGCCGGATGCGGGACTCGATCCTGGGACTCCAGGATCATGACCTGAGCTGAAGGCAGTCGCTTAACCAACTGAGCCACCCAGGTGCCCTGTAATATTTTTACATTCAGTACAACTGACCTATTATTCTCCTAGATTGACTTTTTAAGTACAAATGCTATGCATTTTATATATAAAATTTTTAAATATATAAATTCTGCTTTTAATTTTGAGCACATGATCAGCTTGCCTTCCATAGGTTTTATCATAGTCAGTTCAGGATGCTGTAACAAAGAACCATTCACTGGGTAGCTTATAAAAAATACAGATTTACTTCTCATAGTTTTGAAGTCTAGAAGTTTGAGATTAGGGTGACAGCACAGTTGAGTTCTAGTGAAGACCCTTTTCCAGAATGCAGACTGCTGTTCTCTTATGCATATCTTTATGTGGCTGGAAAACAGCAAGCTAGCTCTCTGGCCTTTTCTTCTAAGGGCATTCATCCCATTAATGAGAGCTCCATCCTCATGACCTAAATACATCTCAAATTCCCCAGCTCCATATACCCTCACATTAAGGGAGATACAAATATTTAGTCCATAACAGTTTTTGCTTAGTAATATCCAATGATGATATTTTACTTATCTCTATTGTCATTCATATCACAGATTACTAATGTCCTCTTTACTACTGGAAAGAGAGTCTTTAATGTCTATAAATCCAATCATATTAGATAACAAATTTTTTAAAACTCAGAACCAATTAAAAAAAACTCATCCTTGGGGTGCCTGGGTGGCTCAGTCATTGGGCATTTGCCTTTGGCTCAGGTCATGATCCCAGAGCCCTGGGACTGATTCCCCCATTAGGCTCCCTGCTCAGTGGGAAATCTGCTTCTCCCTCTTCCACTCCCCCTGCTTGTGTTCCTTCTCTCACTGTCTCTCTCTCTTTCTGTCAAATAAATAAATAAATAAATATCTTTTAAAAAAGAAAGAAAGAAAAACTCAACCTTAAGATTCTGTCCTTTTAGAAATACTCTCAGAAATAAAATCCATGTTAGGGTTCACCAAAAAAAATTAAAAAAAAAGACAAATATGTTTGTCTCCATATGTATATGGCATATACATGTACATACGTATGTTTAGTGTATGTGTAAACATATACATATACAGAGAAAGAGAGAGATTTATTTCAGGAAATTAGTTTATGCAATTATGGGGTCTGGGTAGGTAAGTTTGAATTCTGTTGGAAATTCTCAGGCAAGAGCAGATGCTGTAGTATAGAGGGGGAGTTTAATCTTCAGGAAAATATCAGTTTTGTTCTCAAGATCTTTCAACTGATTGTATGAAGCCTATCCAGACTATTAAGGATAATATCCTCTACCTAAAGTCAATTGATTGTAAATGTTAACCACATCTACAAAATACCCATACAGCAAAACTTAAATTACTGTTTGGTAGAATAACTAAGGACTATGGCCTAGCCAAGTTAATATATAAAACCTACCATCACAGCAGTAAAAAGTAAAAAAAAAAATAATAATAATAATTCAGAATTGGTGAGACAGGTGCACCTGGTTGGCTCAGATGGTTGAGCATCTGCCTTCGGCTCAGGTCATGATCTCCAGGTCCTGGGATTGAACCCCATGTCAGACTCCCTGATGAGCAGAAAGCCTGCTTCTCCCTCTCCCTCTACTTCTCCCCTGGTTTGTGTTCTCTCTATCTGTCTCTGTCTTTCTATCTCTCTCAAATGAATAAATAAAAATAGAAAACAAATAAGATGGTATGATGAAGTTTCACCTACTAATAATTACATTCAACATAAAAAGTCTAAACACACTAATTAGAAGGCAGATAGTGTCAGACTGGATATAAAATAAGACCAAACTATAAATTGTATATAAGGGAAAGCCTTTAATGAGAAGTCAGATATAAGTTAAAAGTGAAAAGAAGGAAAATGTATATCATGCAAATTCAAATAATAAGAAAGTTACACAGGCCATATTAATTTAAGATAAAATAGGTTTCCAGAGAATTTTATCATGATAAAAGTATAAATTCATCAAGGCAATGTATCAATCAAAAATATGTATGCAAATAATAAAATAAATTAAATTAATAAAATAAAAATAAAATAAAGAAAATAAAACTGAAAAGAGAAAAATATGTATCCATAATTATAGTATTACTTAAAAATGTCTCTTACAGGGGCACCTGGGTGGCGTAGTGGGTTAAAGCCTCTGCCTTCAGCTCAGGTCATGATCCCAGGGTCCTGGGATTGAGCCCCGCATCAGGCTCTCTGCTTAGCAGGGAGCCTGCTTCTTCCCCTCTCTCTCTCTGCCTGCCTCTCTGCCTACTTGTGATCTCTATCTCTCTATCAAATAAATAAATAAATAAAATCTTTAAAAAAATGCCTCTTACAAAACTGATAGAGCAGATAGTTAATAAATAAGTTTACAGAATACCTGAACAATGTACTAAAAATAAACATGATCTAATTATTATAGAAGAGTACACCAGATAGCTACAAAAAATATACTTTTTTTTTTTTGCGTAAACAACAGAGTCCCTAATAAATTTTCAAGGCTAGAACTGGTACAAGAATATATTCTCAGGCTACAGTATAATTAAATTAAATAACTACAAACAACTAAGAAAGTCCCTAAAATAGTATATTAAACAGCATATTTCTAAATATTTCATGTATCAAAGAATTCACCAAGGAAAACAAAAAAAATATTTTTGCTGAATCAAAATGATTAAAGGCAAAAAATAAAATTTGCTGAATGCAAGCAAAGCATTTTTAAGAAAAAAACTTATATAGAGATGTTGAAACAGTATGTTGTACACCTGAAACTAATGTTATCATTGTGGGTCAACTATACTGAAATTAGAAAAAAAATAGTTTCATAAACCAACCAAAAAGAAATGTTCAAATACAGTGGACTGAGTTTTCACTTTATGAAGCTTGAAAAAAAGAAAGGTAGTCAAATAGAAGAATTTTTTAAATTAGCACAGAAATCAGTGAAAGAGTAAGTAAACCATAGAGAAAAGTCAACAAAGCTGAGTTCATTTTTGAAATATTTCAATGACAATTGATAAACTAACTAGGCTGATCAAAACACAACTCACCAATACCCAGAATCAGAGCTATTTCTATAGCTCCTACAAACCTTAAAAATAATGCAAGATTATATTAACAATCTTATGCCACCGAATTCAATATATGACAAAATGTAAAAATACCCTAAAATGTAAAATACCCTTAAAAACAAATTTCTAACACAAGAAGAAATTTAAAAATCTAAAAAGTATTATATTAAATAAAGAAATTAAATTTGCAATTGAAAATACCCTAAAAAAAAAATTCCATGACCAGATGCTTGTACTGCAGACAATTCTCAAATATTTAAGGAAGAATAGTGCAAAGCCTATAGCAACTTGTCCAGAAAATATATAAAGGAAGGATAATTTCCAGTTCATTTTATAATACTCCCGTAATAAAACCAAAACCAAAAACATTAAAAATTTTTAAAAAAGAAGAAATAACATAGACCAAAATTACTTGTAGACACAGATGTAGAAAATATTTTTTTTTTTAAGATTTATTTATTTGAGACAGAGTGTACATGAGAGTGGGGTGGGAAGTGGGGAAGGAGGGGTAAAGGGAGAGGGAGAAGGGAAGCAGACTCCCTGCTGAGCAGAGCCAAGGCAGAGTGGCTCAGGACCCTGAGATCATGATCTGAGCCAAAACCAAGAGTGGTCGCTTAACAGACTGAGCCACCCAGGTGCCCCAATGCAGACAATCTTTTAAAAATATTTGCACACTGGGGCGCCTGGGTGGCTCAGTGGGTTAAAGCCTCTGCCTTCGGCTCAGGTCATGATCTCAGGGTCCTGGGATAGAGCCCTGCATCGGGCTCTCTGCTCGTCAGGGAGCCTGCTTCCTCCTCTCTCTGCCTGCCTCTCTGCCTACTTATGATCTCTCTGTCAAATGAATAAATAAAATCTTTAAAAAAATAAAATAAAATATTTGCACACTGAATCTAGCAAATATAGAAAGGATGAAACATAATGTCCAGGTTGGTTCACCATGCAAAAAACAATCAATATTTTATCACAATATTAACAAAATAAAGAGAAAAAGCATGTGATCATATCAATAGATGAAGAAATCACATTTGGAAAAAATTCAACACACATCTGCAATAAAAAAAAATCCAGCACACTAAAAATAGAAGAGAATGTCTTCATCTATAAAAAGAAGTATTTATGATCTGAGATAGCATCATACTCAATGGTAAAAAACTAAAAACTTTTCCTCCAAGATCAGAAAAAAAGATAAGGATGCCCACTCTCACCACTTTTGATCAACATAGTACTGGAAGTCCAAAAAGAGCAAATAAGCAAGGAAAAGAAATAAAAGGCATTCAAATCAGAAAGGAAGAAGTAAAACTGTCACTATTTGTAGACAACATGATATATACAGAAAACTCCAAAAACTCTACCAAGGGCACTGGGTGGCATAGTCACCAAACCACTCACTCTTGATTTTGGCTAAGGTTGTGATGTTAGGGTCATGGGATTGAACCCCAAGTCAGGCGCCACACTCAGGATGGCAGAGTCTTCTTGGGACTTTCTCTCCCTCTTCCTTCCCCAGTCTCTAAAATAAATAAATAAATCTTAACAAACAAAAAAACTCCACCAAAAAAAAAAAAAAATCATGTTAGAACTAATCAACAAATTCAGTAAAGATGCAGGACATAAAATCAATATACAAAAATCAGGTGTGTTTCTATATATTAACAACAAACTACCAACAAGAGAAATTAAGAAAACAATCCCATTTTCAACTGTATTAAAAGGAATAAAATACCTAGCACTAAATTTAATGAAGGAGGTGAAAAACCTGTACAAGAAAACTATAAGACACTGATGAAAGAAACCAAAGACTAAAAAAATGGAAGGATATTCTCTGTTCATGGATTAGAAGATTAATACTGTTAAAATGCCATACTACCCACAGCAGTCCACAGATTTAATGAATCTCTATCAAAATGCCAAAAGTATTTTTCACAGAAACAGAACAAACAACCCTAAATTTGTATGGAAACACAAGACTACAAAAAATCAAGGAAATTTTGAGAAAGAAGAACAGAGTTGGAGATATCATACTTCCTGATTTCAATATACTACAAAGCCATAGTAATAAAAACAGTATAGTATTGGAATAAAAATAGACATATAGATCAATGGAACTGAACAGAGTCCAGAATAGAGTCCAGAAATAATTCCATGTGTATATTGTCAATTAATTTATGACAAAGGAGCCAAGAACATACAGTGGGGAAAGGACAGCTTCTTAAATAAACGCTGTTGGGATAAAGAACTAAAGAACCCAGACACAAAAGTACATACAGCATGATCCTATTTATTTGAATCCTTAGAAGAAGAAAAATAAATCTGTAGTGACAGTGCCTGAGTAGGAGAAGGGATTCATGAACATGAGGCATGGGGGAAGTTTTGGGGGTGTGGTCATGGTTATACAAATTCATATATCAAGACACCCAAGATTATATACTTAAAATGGGTACATTTTTTCCCTTGATAAAGAGAATTAGATCTATCTCTCTCTCTCTTTTTTTAAAGATTTTATTTATTTGACAGAAAGAGAGAACACAGCTGCAGGAGTGGCAGGCAGAGGGAGAAGAAGAGGGAGAAGCAGGCTTTCTGAGGAGCAGAGAGCCCAATGTGGGGATCAATCCCCAGGACCCTGGACTCAAGACCTGAGCTGAAGGCAGACACTTAAGGAACTGAACCACCCAGGTGCCCCAAGAGAACTAGATCTTGGAAAATTGAAAAGCATACATAGAATAATGAATGTTTCTTCATTGTAAGAACAGATATAATGTAGACACTGGTATAAGCATAGAAAAAAAATTCTTAAAGAATACTTAAGAAACTTTTAATTATGGTTTTGTTTTAAAGGAAGGATATCATCTTTCATATTAAAGCTTTCTACACTGAATTTTTAAATGATGTACATGTATTTTTTTAAATGATGTTATCTGGATGGGGTGTCATGGGCTTTTTTTTTAGCTTATATTTTCCCATATTTCAAAGCTAATAAATATTTTTTTAAATGTCAGACAGATTTTTTTTTAAGATTTCATTTATTTATTTGACAGAGAGAGTGAGAGAGAGCACAGGTAGGCAGAAGGAGAGGGAGAAGTAGGCTCTCCAATGAGCAGGGAGCCCAAAGTGGGGTTCCATCCCAGGACCGGATCATGACCTGAGTTGAAGGCAGTTGCTTAACCAACTGAGCCACCCAGGCGCCCCTCCAAGCTAATAAATATTATTAAAATCTAAATCACAGGTGAGTCATAGAATCACTTCAACAAAACAAGTGTTTATTTCTAAATAAATAATTAAAATTCTTTGTAGTAGAAAATTTCAAACTAATTTACAAGACTCTACTGCCAAATCCTAATCAAATATAAGACATTTGGAATGAATTAAAATCACTGATAAATATAATAAATTAGAAAAAATCAATTAGTTTTTAACATTTCAAAACAAATAATGTAAAGTATACATATCTAGTTGTCAGAGATACTTATCTTGTTGCCTATGTTATGTTTCACTCACTACAATCTCAAAATAGCCCTTCCAAATGCATAATTCTCATTTCTCTTTAGTCTTTTGTATGGCTTTGTTATAAAACTGGTTTTGATGTTTTGCATTTAGCGTCTTCAAAGATTCATTTCGTGAAGTTAATTTCTAACAAGATGGATCCTTAAAGGAAGGAGCAGCTGGGTATGACATAGGAGCCCTGGAACTTTCACAACTAATTATGAGACCTTGGCCACATCATTCAGTATTTCTTAATATTGTTCTGTAAATCTGAATACCTACCCTGAATACGGGCCAGTAATAAATTAATTACTGGGGCATCTGAGTGGTGCAGTCAGTTGAGCATTTAACTCTTGATTTCCACTCTGGGCATGATCTCATGGTTGTGCTCTCATGGTCATGAGATCAAGCTCCCATTTGGGTTCTGCTCTCAGCATGGAGTCTGCTTGAGATTCTCTCTCCCTCTCCCTTTGCCCCACCCACTCATGCTCTCTCTCTTCCTCTCTCTAAAATAATAAATCTTTTAAAAAAAGAGTCTCTCTCCCTCTGTCTCTGCCCTTCCCCTTGCACACTCTCTCTAAAATAAATCTTTTAAAAAACATTTTAAAAAATCATTACCTCCTAATTCTAAAATTGCACAATTTCAGAAATTTTTTGAACATTTTCCTATTCAAGATAGAATTAAGCCATAAATAACTCCAATATTTTAATCAGAAGGATCCAGTAAGAGTGAGGTGCATTATCTCGTTTGTTCAGCTAGCACAGAAATACTCTTAACTTCTATCCATGCAACATAACATATATAATTAATTCTTAAAACTTTCCAATTTAATGTACATTTCCTTCATATTACCAGATAATTAAAAATAACACAAGCAGTGTACTTAAACCTGGATTCAAAAAGATCAAATATTTTCTTGGTGGGTCTGCCTGTCATTTTTGACAGGTGTCCCAGGTATTTACAGTAGAAGTACACAGAATTTGGTCCTTTCCTCACTGAGATCCTAGGAGGATTCTGCACAACCTATACATAAACCACTTTGCTTCATTCAGGAGAAAATGGCTTCATGTAGAAAGAGCATTGTTATTATTTCCCTTATAGTACAAAACATATTGCATGATAAATTCTGCTTCCCAAAGGAGTTAGCCTTCCCCATTTTCTGTTGAAAGGGTGAATGAATTATGGTTGAGGAGAAGCACAGCAAAGTTCTATCAGTAAATACTGCTTTGAAATACTGCCCTTAGTGATCATATGATTATAATTTTGCTGCATTTTCCCATTTTAAGGCTAATACTATAGAATTTCATACAAACTAACAATCGCTCTTTTGGCAGTATGCAAATACAAGTAATACTATACAGTGAAATCATATTTGGAAAATAGTTTTGCTGTGTAACTAATTTACAGTATTTTCAACGTTCCTGGAAGACACACAACATTTTATCTTTTGCTCTGCAAGGCAAGGGTAAGAAATACAGCTTTTAACATTAAGTCTAAGAAGAATGTGAGAGGTTAGAAATGGCAACACTGGACTCTCTCCTCTATCACTGACTGCATACTGAACTAATCTCTTCAGCATAAACAAAACACACATAAAGCAAAAGACTTTAGACATAAAAATAAATGAGCTAAAGGGAGTTTTTTGTGCAGAATATGTGATTTCCACAAGATCCCCCAAGTCTCGGAATGTTAATTAAAGAAAAGTAATGACATGTCAGTGTAAATAGGAATCACCTAGAATGGCAACACTCAAGCCCCATCAAAGTAATTGTCACAAATGTCCAGCATATTAATACATAGCATGGGAAATTTATGCATCACTAAGCTTCCCCTGATTTTGTTTATATGTGTTTTGGTTTAAAAGGTTGTAATATTGACCAATAGTATAATGTTATAGGAAAAGAGATGCTATTTTTACGACTCCCAGATTACACTATATATTTGGGTTAGAAAAGTAGGTGGCATTTTCATTGCCAGGTGGTGAATGGTGTTTCTCCATAAACAGGAGATGCTGAAGAAAAGGGGTGAAGAGGGAGAGAGAAAACAAACAAACAGCAAAGGCATTAGTTAAACATATTTCTGTGAGAGTAAAGAAGTCTGCTCTTGGGACATATCATTTCAACCACATAAAAAAAAAAAACTCTTCACAATCAATTGTTTCTTGATAGTCACTTCTTTCTTTCAAAATCCAGGGACAGAGCAGAGTTGTTTAACTCAATTTTCATTGACTTTCTATTAGAAATCTAATAGATTCCAGAGGTTTATGAATACTAAACCACTTGGTTAAAAATCTAGGAGAAAATGACGGGCATCTCCCACAGGCATCAGTGCTTCTTACAATTTGGACTAAGAGTCACCTGGAGGACTTGTTGAAACACCCACTCCTGGGGGCTTGGTTTGGGTTTGGACATGAAAATTTGCATTTCCATAAAACACCTAGATGATCCTGATGTTGCTAGCTTGCAGGCAACACTAAATAACATTGTTCTTTTCATCACTTGGCAATATTTATGTCCATGTGGATTAAGTAAACACTTATGTTAAGTTCTAAATTATTTTTTAAAGACCCAGACAGTCAGATTCAGCCTATAAACTTTAACAAAATTGTCTTTCCCTATATAGGTATCAGAGACAACTAAGAGAGCTGAAAAATATTTTTCAGGTCCACAAACCTGAGTGTCTCAGTCTTACAAGGTCCTTAGATGATTTATAAATGAGCTTCATCTTAAAGATGACTTTTATAAAAAGTGAGAAAAATATCCAGTATTATACAATATTAGTCCCATGGTCACCAAATGTCATAGCTGTGTCTTTATATCTACATTGTTAAATATGTCCCTTATAGCAAAAGCATGCCAGAGATTCTGATTAGATTTAGGGGGTGTGGGGGGTGAGGATGGTGGCATACTCAAGAGGTCTCAAAATCTAAACTAAAGATTGTTATAATTCTAAAAAGATTGTTCTGATATTACTATATGAACATTGACATTTATCCATCATACCAGTCCAGGTCCCGGCAGGGGCTAAAAACTCCACAGTAGGTTAAATAGGAAGCACTTACTATAATGAATGGTTATCTATAACAAAAGACTATCTGGAAGATATAAGCAAGCTATATGGCACTGTACTGCTGAGGGAGAGTACCTACAGGAGGTCAAATCACAACTCCTAGAGAAGGCATGTTTCAGCTACCAGGTAGCAGAGAAGTTTATCAATTTGACCAGGCCAGAGCTACTCTGGATTGCTAGGAACCAAGAGAACACTCTCCAGAATGCAAAGGATCAGCAACTGATGGCATGAGCATGAAGCGAAAGTCCAGGTGCTAGTATGGACAGGAGACCTTTGGAGTACACAGGCCAAATGGGGAGTGTCTGCAAGCAGGTGGCACCTGGCTGGTGGAGGAAGTCCAGGCACTAAGGGCTTGGACAAGAGACCTTGGAGAACATGCTGTATAGGAGCTCTGAATTCCATGCCCAGAAAACTGTGGAAAGGTTATCATGCCCAGGCCAATCCTCCAAGGTCATAAAGAGACCACCTTCCTCTGGGCCTGTGCTGAGGCAATGCTCCAGCAGGCATTTTCACACTTACACCCTCTCCATCCTCTTCAGTGTCTCCTGCTTTTGCAGAAATAGCACTTATCATCTGACCAAAAAATGCCACCACTTTTTCTAATCTAATATAAAATGTAATCTGGGAATCATAAAAGTAATAACTCCTTTCCTGTAAGATTTTAGCAGCTGCCAGTGTTCTAACCTTTCAGTGTTATGACCTTTTAAACCAAATGACATATAAGCAAAATCAAAGGAAGGTTAATGATGCATAAACTTTACATGCTGTAAATAATATGCTGGACATTCGTGACCTTTATTTTGAGAAAGCTTGAGTGTTGTCATTCAAATTGACTCCTCCTAACTGCATTGATTCTCTCTATCTTCTACAGTTTTCTCTTTTAGTTTTATTTTTGTCTTTATTTTTTTTCTTTCCTTATGCTCTTTTGTGTTAAATTTACTATATTTTGAGCTTCTTACAGTGTGAGCTCAGAGGTCTAGATCACTGATCTCAAACTACCTTTCCAATATAAGAAACTAAAGCACAAATTTTCCTCAAAATATTGTTTTTGCTGCAATCCACAGGTGGTGCTTTTATTTTCATTCAGTCTCAAATACTTTGTAATTTCCTTTATAATTTCATCTTTGACCCATGAGATTTTTAGAACTATTGTGCAAAGTTTCCAAATATTTGGGGTTTTCCAGATATATTTTTTATTTTTTTCCTATTTAAGTTTGTGTCTTCAGAGAACATGCTCTAAGTTATTTCCATTCTTTTAAATTTACTGAGATTTTATGGACAACCATATTATCTATCTTGGTTAATGGTCCATGTACAACTGAAAGTAATAAGTTACTGGATATAGTGTTCTATAAATGTTAATCAGGTTAAACTGGTTGACAGTGTTGTTCAAGTATTCTACACACTTCCTGATTTTCTGTCTACCTGCTATATTACTGATAGAAGAGAATCAAAATTACCAACTTTAATTGTGGATGTATCTGTTTCTTTCAGCTTTGTCAGTGTTTTCCTCATCCTCCTGTGTTTAAAGTTTTTATGTTTTATGCATAGACATTTAGGCTTATTATGTTTCTTAATTAATTTACCCTTCTATCATTGGGAAATGTCACCCATCTTTAGTAATATTTCTTGTACTAAAGTCAACTTTGTCTGATATTAATATGGGCATTTCACCTTATTTTTTTTTAAGATTTTATCTATTTATTTATTTATTTAGAGTAAGAGCAAGGGGAGGAGCAGTGGGAGAGGAAGAGAGAAAATCTTAAGCATATTCACCAATTAGCACAGAGTCCCACGTGGGGCTTAATTTCACAACCCTGAGATCATGACTTGAGCTGAAACCAAGAGTAAAACACTCAACTGACTAAGCCACCCCTTCAGCTTTCCTATTATTAGAGTTTGAGCAATATATTCTCTTCCATCCCTTTACCTTGAAATCATCTGTGTTTTTATAATTAAAATGTGTTTCTTAAAGAGAATATATAGTTGGAAATGGTTTTGTTTTACCATTCTGAGGCCCACTGCTTTATAATTGGCATGTTTAGTTCATTTACATTTAATATAATTATTGATATAGTTGGATTTAAGTTTATCCTAGCAACAGCTTTCTATTTATCTCGTAGTTCCTTTGTTTTGTTTTCCTTCCATCATTTGGATTGAGTATTCTGATGTTATTTTAAATCTTGTCTTTGGCTTTTGTTTAATTACCTTTTATGAGATGTTCTATGGGGCAAAATATGCATATTTAACTTATCAGGCTCCAGTCTCATTTTTTTATTATGATTGTCATAAATTTTACTTCTCCTTATATTACAAACCACATACACACTGCTATTATTTTGCTTTAAATACATAACATTTTTTCAGAGTAATTTTAAAAAATAAAAATACAATAAAGTCTTTCATAATTACTGACATGTTTACCACTTGGGTAGATCCTCTTTTGTGTACCTCTATCTAGTTTAGCTCCACTTCTTTGACATGACCTAATTTCTCTGTGGAATTTCCTGAGTTCTCAACATGATCCCTCCATTCTGACTGACCAGACTCAAAAATCTCTCAGCCCTGTTCTTGATAATTATTTACTGTGAAGTTTCAACATGATGATTCTTCCCCACTTTTCATCCTTCACATAGACCTAAGGAATCTTACCCTTCTCGTGCATGGTTTAGTACTCAAAGACTTAAGGAGATCCCTATGCAGATTTTTGCATTCTGCATAGTTTAAACAAAAACTAACACCAAACGCTACTCCTTCTAAAAATAAAAATACCTTAGATCAGTTTAAGTGTAATTAGCATCCACCTATATATACATTATTTTTCTTTGTCACTTCTTCTATCTAATTTTTAATAACATAACAAATAGGAACAGAGGTATCAGTTAGGAAGATAAGGCAATAATCCAGGTGATAAAGGTCAATGTCTTATAGTAGGGTAGCAGTGGTGGGGATTAGAAGTGGTTTGATTTGGAGTATTATGTCGAAGGTAGTGGAGAATGGATTTGCTGATAGATTAGGTATGCATTATCAAAGGAAAAGAGGAACCGAGGGTGATTCTAAGTTTTCTGGCCTGGTTAACTGGTAGATTTTCACTATCACTTACTGAGGGAAAGCATCATGGGGGAAGCAAGTTTGGAACATAGAAACTATGAGTTTGACTTTGGGAAATTTAAGCTTAATAAATCAATTAAAATCTAAGTGGAAATATATCAAATTAGATATACAATTAGAGAGTTCAGGAGAAAGTCAGTACTGAAAATACAAATGTGAGATCTGTCAATGGGTATACAGTACTTAAAGACATGAAACAGGATGAGATCATCTAATAAAATTTACATAAATAGGCCAAAAGGTGATCTGAGAGCTGGAGTCCCAGCACACATTAATATTTAAGGAATGAAGACACAAGAAGAACTTGCAACAGAGACTGAGAAGGGGTGGCCAATTATCTAAGAAGAAAAGTGAGAGAACTATGTCCTGAAAGAAATCTAAGAAAAGATTTTCAATAAAAAGATGGTTCAAATAGGTCAAATACCACGAATAGCTTTACTGCTTTGAGGTGACATGGCCATTGGATTTGCTGATTTAAAGTTTATACATGACAAGGAAAAGATCTGTTTCAATGTAATACACTGACAAAAAGTCCAAGTGAAATGGATTCAGGAGGAAATACAAATAGAAAATGTAGAGCCAGCTAATAATGACAACTCTTCTGTGGAGTTTTGCTATAAAGAGGAGCAAAAAACTAGAGTGGAAGCTATTGGGGACATAGCAGAAGCAGTGTCCTGAAATAAGCAGCAAGGGATGGATTCAAAGAATAGGTGGAAAGAATGAGTTTAGGCAGCACTTCAATCACTTAATAGAAATACAGATACATTAAATTTCATGCAGACGTTTGTATA
Source organism: Mellivora capensis (assembly GCA_004024625.1). Lineage (NCBI taxonomy): Eukaryota > Metazoa > Chordata > Mammalia > Carnivora > Mustelidae > Mellivora > Mellivora capensis. The sequence continues at coordinate 12,809 of PISX010006679.1, read as the reverse complement.
AGTTTTCTTATAGTCAGTACTATTTTTGCAATGTTAGGAAGAAAGAGGAGATAATTTTAAAGTTTATTAGTGGTTTCCAGAAGTACAGGTGAAGGGAGGTGATTCTGACTAAGCATATGACCTGCAAAGGCCCAAAGCATGAAATATCACCACATAGTAGATTCTGCAAACACATGCTTGTAAATCAAAGATAATGTTGACCTTTGGTAGAAATTCTTAAATATTTTTACTTTCTGAAATGATTTTAAAATAACTGTAAAACCAAAATGTAAAAAACTGAAATGGAAATATCTTTTAAAATATTCTCATGAGTGACAACTTTTATATTCTACGGCAAATGTAATCAATGCAACCTAAGGTGCTTTCAAAATAATTACTAACCAGAATGGAGTCATCATTTGCTTGGTTTAAGAAACTTATAAAATTTAAAAATAGGTGAGAAGATCTTTATTCCTGAATACGCTGACAGAATAAAACAAGAGGTTAAGAAATTCTCCAACTACCTCCTCGTACAATTTCTGAAGACGAATTTAAGAACTAAGGTAAAAGGGAAGACAACACAGATGTTGTCTTGTTAGTAATGAAATTGAAATAAATGAGGTCCAAGGAGAACTAGATGAAACAAAGTCTATCTCCTGATTCCTCTCTGTCAGGGTAAGAGGGTTAATGAAGATTCAGGTCAAGATGGAAGATGATGAACAATCATAATTAGATATGCATTTGAAATATTTTCCTTACTTTGATTCTGTTTAAAAGGAATAAATAATGATTCATAATATATTCAGAGAGTGGATTTTTGCTGCTAGCTTATAATTCCTGAAGGAATTAAAGAATGTCGACAGCATAGCCCACAAATTTGCCAATTCTCTTTTTGCTGGTTTCTTTGGGATTTTGGCCATTTGTTCATTCATTCATTGATTCATCCATCTATTCATTCATTCAAAATAAAAGTCACATCCCCAAAGATTTTTTGCCTCATATATATCCATAAGACATTCAGCATTTGTATCTGGGAAAGAAATGTCTTATGTGTTTGCTGAGTTACACAAAGGTAAACAAAATTAAACACAGAGAGTGCATTCTTGTGAAAGCATATGTTCAGGGATTGGGAAATCAACAAGCTCCCTGAAGTGAACAAAGCCTTCAGGATAACATGGAATGGGCGGGTCCCATATCACAACCAGTAGATCAGGGAATTATAGCATTTTGCCTGGAAATCATTTATAAAGAATAGTTATTTTACAAAAAGCCACTTCCCACACACCAGGCATATTTAAAACAAAGCTAAAAAAATGTCTTTTCCATGCCTATCCTCAACAACACAAAAATAATTATCTACATGTGCAAAAAACAACTATCCAGATAACTCAAGCTACTAATACATTCGCAGAAACAGCTTTATCTGAGTGTTTCAGTTCTCCACTTCTTTCACAATTGGCAACCAGACTTTTTTTTTTTTAATTTATTTATTTGTCAGAGAGAGAGGGAAAGAGAGAGCGAGCACAGGCAGAGAGAGTGGCTGGCAGAGGCAGAGGGAGAAGCAGGCTCCCCGCCAAGCAAGGAGCCCGATGTGAGACTCGATCCCAGATCCCAGGACGCTGGGATCATGACCTGAGCCGAAGGCAGCCGCTTAACCAACTGAGCCACCCAGGCGTCCCTGGCAACCAGACTTTTAAAAGTGCATTGCAGGGGTGCCTGGATGGCTCAGTGGGTTAAGCCTCTGCCTTCGGCTCAGGTCATGATCTCAGGGTCCTGGGATCGAGCCCCGCATCGGGCTCTCTGCTCAGCAGGGAGCCTGCTTCCCCCTCTCTCTCTGCCTGCCTCTCTGCCTACTTGTGATCCCTCTCTCTGTCAAATAAATAAATAAATTTAAAAAAAAAAGAGTCTTTTAAAAGTGCATTGCAAAGTGGTGTGAAATAAATGATCAGGGCAGCATCAGCAACAACCTAATTCTTTACTATAAACCTGCTACTCGGTCTCTGTCTCTTCCCCATAGTCCTCTCATCCTGTTCTCTAATCTTGTAAGCTGTCCAGAAATAGACATTTCCCCCTACTTTACAGATAATCTCTTCATTCTTCTACGAAGCCTTTCTAGGAAAAAAAAAATTCAATAACCATTGTTGAAAAATCCATAATAAACTTTGTCTACCCTTTAGTTATCAGATTTAATTTTTCCCACGGTTACTGGGAAAACAGGAATTTTATTTTTCTAAAACTCATCTTCTTTATGGGGTTTGGTCCCAATGTGTATTTCCAAATATTCTTTTTTTCCCCAAAATTATTTTAATTCATTCTATAATTAGTGATATCTATAATTAGATCTGTTATCTTTTCCAAAGGATTATATAAATCTTTCCCTCAATATATTATAGTATATATTCATCTTTACATGCTATGATTCCATGTTTTATTTAAAAATTAAAATATTGGTAGTAATATTGGTAGTCATATTTAAAAATTAAAATATTGGTAGTAATAAAATAACAATTTCTTCTAGAAAGTGTAAATATTTCCCAGCAGAATCTCTGACATCTTAATGATACTGATATTTACTAACATAGAACCTTCTTGTTTAAAATTGACTTTGTATTTTTATTTCATTGACCTACTAGCATTATTTCCATGTAATTCTCCTAAATATCTACCCTACAGGACTTATTCTGGCCAGGATCCAGGTTTTTGATTTTTCCAGATCAAATAAAAGACTGTATCTATCAAAAGCTGGGAAGACCAAAGGGAAAAGAGAGACAACACAAAAGAAATCCCAAAAGGTGCAGTAAATTCTATAAATCTGTGGCTTAGAGCCAAAACCAAACAATTTGGCTTTTGGTTGATAATCTTGTTGGAGAGGAAATTTCTGGAGCTGGAGCAATGGGATAACTAAGTCCAGAAATTGAGAAAAGTGAATAGATGTCCCAGATTTGTCTGGGAGACAAATAGAAGGTACTGCATATTTTTCTCTGCACATTTTCAATTTCTAGTAACCTCTACACTATGTACCAGGGCAATCAAAATACACTCTCTCAACCTGGCGATTCACAGACATGTACCCCTGGGGATAAAAATACATTATATGTTTACAAAAAATAAAAAAAATTTAAAAAAATACACTATCTCAAACAATTATTTCTTAAAAGAGAAACTTACTTATTGGGAAAGTAGATATTAAAACATGTCTGTCTCCTGCATTACTTTCTTTACCTCCTCATAAAATAATAAGCTATTTCCTATTGATGGGGCCCCACAGGCTTAATGGTCCCATTAATGCAGATAATGGTAAAGCAGTCAATACAAAAGAAAAAAGCTCTTCTAAAATCAATCTAGATCCGTGATCATCACTGAGTCCTCAAAGGTTAATTTCTGAGACAGAAAATATTAGGTCTAGTAGTGTTAAAAATTATTCTCATACTTGATAAAATGGTAAGGAAGACTTTATTTAGGAAGTTGCAAATGATGTCAAGACTATCATAACAAGGGAGAGAAATCTGGCTCAACTCTAAATACACTAAAGACAGCTGATTTGTAACCAAGGAACAGAGAGAGGGAGCCAGTAGACAAAACAAAACAAAACAAAACAAAACACATTAAGAGACATCACCAGGGGATTCTTGCCAAAGTGAAAGTAAGATTCTTGCTAAAGGCAGGTCGAACACTCACATATCGAAGGTGGGGATGAGGAACCTGATCAGATACCAAGAGTCATTAGATATCAAGAGTGGGGGACTTCTTGCTAAACAGACTTAGCAGAATTTTGCTAAAACTGGGCAATGCCAGCATGGCAAAATGACCAAGGTTCTAAGACAGCTTAGAAGGGCCTAACTGGTTTTGTTAAGGGAGAGTCTTTGTTAGCAATATGATTTAGAAACTCAGACTGACAGTGACTTAAACAAATATGCATTCATTTCTCTCTAATCACAGCATACAGCTAAAATAATGTTCCAGGACTTGAGGAAAACAAGCTTCCCAAAATTATTTATATCCTATTACAAAGTTTAGGATTACATCCTCCTTAGAGAAATGCATCAGAATTCCAAATTATTCAAACTGATGAGAATTTCAAGCCCATTGCCAAGAAGAAACATTTCTCCTCAATTACATTATGTTCAAAGCATATGTACAGCATTATGCCAAATCCTGGGACTGCTTTCAGAAAAGGACATTGACAATGGTATGGTGGTCACTGAAGCACTCTTAAAAGCATGTGCTATAAGAAAAATACACATTTAAATTAGTATAGCAGAAAAGTAAAGAGAAATAAGTTATCTTTTTATCTGTAGGTTTCTGTGAATAACAGTATTTTGTCTTATTTCAGAAAGTTAATCAGAGCAGTGATTTCAGAGATTTCAGCAGAAATTTCAGAGAGATACACTTTCTCTCAAATTGAGAAACAAGTTTTGGTCCAATAGAACCACAAAACAGGTTGTACTTCAGTCACAGAAAATTTATACGTATTTAATTTTTTTAATGAAATAGTGAATAGCCACCAAAAAGAGCAAGGCTGGAAAATAACTCCTCAAACAACAATAGGAGGTAAATAAGAATAATTTATGAAGCCATTTTTAACTCTGTAAACTTAAAGGAGGCAGACTCTCTTTCTATCTTATCTAAAAAAGGTTTATCAGTGCAAGAAATAGAATAGTCATGTTACAAAACTGCCAAATATTCTGCCTGCATGAACCATTGATGAAATTATAACACATTTTATTTTACTGTTTATCATTTTCGTTCTTTTCATGATTTTTGCTGTAGATGTGATTATAACAGTATGTATGCCTTTTTACATCTCTATTTCATTTTTATGCTTATTAAGGCTTATGTGCTGTAGCCCAATGATCATATCTACTTGATTTTCTTTGTATCAGGCTCAAGTAGGCACTGAATAAATGTTAAGGCAAGACTACTTTCAAGATGATTTATTTCCATTTGATTATTTATTTCTTTTTTTCATAATGCTATATATTAAAACCAGTATCTCAAACCCAGGTAATTTAATATGAGACTTATTATGGATGTGTAAACACATACACATTCACATGCATACAAACACATTCACACACACACACACAAAATACATATTTTCAAGTGATTCACATACAAATTCTTTACCCAATCTCTAACACTGCAGGTATTAGTTTTATAGTGAAATTATCCATAAATACCCCCAAAAAAATGGGCCCCTCCAAGCTCATGGAACTTTTATCTGAAATGATTTTTAAAACTACTAAGGTAGGGACGCCTGGGTGGCTCAGTTGGTTAAGCGGCTGCCTTCGGCTCAGGTCATGGTGCCAGCGTCCTGGGATCGAGTCCCGCATCGGGCTCCTTGCTCGTCAGGGAGCCTGCTTCTCCCTCTGCCTCTGCCTGCCACTCTGTCTGCCTGTGCTCGCTTGCTCTCTCTCCCTGACAAATAAATAAATTTTAAAAAAATTAAAAAAAAAACTACTAAGGTATGCAGTAAAGTAAATAATAGGCAATTGAGAAACACCAACTCTATCTTTCATATGCACAGTTCAACTTTCATCAGTGGGAAGTGATCCTTGGGAAGGGATAACTGAGAGCACTTACTTTGATGGGTGAGTATTATAATTCTAGTCCACCATACAGTTAGGCATGGATAACACTATTCCCCAAACCCATGAAAATTATACCAGTTATAAGTCTTGGCTTACTGTGATGTCAATTATTAATATTTCAAACTGAAAGTTTTTTGAGTTAATGTACAAGTTTCTCTCTTCTCTCTTGGGAAAGGATAGCATTTGTAAATACACTTGACAGATCACTGGCAAGGCACCACCTCTAATATTATCCTTATAGAAGTGATATTTATTTTAACCACCAATAATGTATCATTCTTGTCAATAAATTCCCTTTAAAACGGTATTATTTTCTTGAAGTTGAAATTTTTAATGCAGAATAAAGACAGTTTTATTGACACATTCATTTCCTCTATTAAAACTTGCATCTTGACTTGCATGAATCAAATAGTCATTTACAGACCAGAGGAAGCAAAAATAGGACATTGGATAATCTGTAAGAAACACAGTGAAAATAAATCAATGCATTTAAATCTCATTTAAAGTACAAATTTGGACACTCACAGTAATTAGAAAAATAAAGGCATTATCAAATAATTTAACTATAGTGGTCAAGAGCATAGCCTTTGACATTACATAAAATAGCTCTGTTTCTTGAGAATTATATATCCATGAGCAAGTTCATGTCTTTGAGCCTTAGTCACTTTAAATGTCAATAAGAAAAATAATACCAAACTCTTGAGTAATTATATACATTAAGTGATATAAAGTACATAAATTGTTAAACATGGTATAGGGCAAACAGTAAGCTCTCAATAAATGGCAGTGCCATTATTAGTATCATGTCAAAATTATAGTATTGTTAGAGCAACTGACTAAAATCATATAACTAGTTATGAATATGAAATGAAAGATTCCTAATTTAGGCTAGTTTACCTGAGATAATTTTTGCTTGAGTTATCTAAATACAGCATCTATATTTCACTTTATAGTCATAGGTAATTTAATTCTTTCAAAGATACTTCTGTGACTCCATTCATGAATTCATAGGCCAAAGGTCAACTACAAGGTCACAGTGAGAAACTACCTATGGATTTAAGCCTGAATCTGAGAATTGGCCCTCCATCTCTACAAAAGTATAAAGGTTTTTTTCCTTTACCTACCCTACGGAAAAATACTGTAGTACCTAAAGAGCCAAAAGAAAAAGAAAAAATCTGAAATCTTAATTTCAGATGTAAAGAAAGACTGAGTAAAAAATAAATGAACAAAAAACAAACAAAAAACCACTAGCTAAAATGGCATTAGTGGATACTAAGTACAAGTATATTTTACACAGAATATTTAATAATATGATACATAAATCATCACAGTAAAACCCGAACTGTAAGTTGACTCAGGGGAAGTTGCAAAGGTTAGAACTTAGACAAGTAATAAATGAGGAAACCATCCTCATTACCTTGAGGGTAAGTGTTGTATCAGGACAAAGGTTTTCTACAAAACTGATTTATTACTTGCTTTCTAACAAAAATGTACTAAGAATCTTATTCATAAAGTTCTCCTGCTGTTAATTCATGCTGTTTCTATTTGCATGAATGCTGTGTATATATTTAACTCCTGGCCACAGATATGCCATCAAAAAGTAAGACAAAATCTTTTTCCTAAGTAACAGAAAATCATGAGAATTTTATACACAGAAGTACCCAATCTGAATTCTGCTAGAGAATGTTACTCAATACCTATATTTTAAATTCTACAAAGACTAAGACAGGGAGCTGTGTTATGTGCCAAAATGAGAGGAACCACCATCTATCCCTGTCAGCCAACCTCAAAATTTGAAAATTGTCCTTGACATATTTGCCACTCAAATCCCATTTAGTTACTTGTCCAGTCTTGTCAATTTTACCTCCAATACATCTCTTATATTGATCCTCTCTTTTCCAGTCTCCTGGAAAAACAAAAGTGCAAATAACATGCCCTCTTAGCTATTATTGATGTGGTTTCCTAACTAGTTTTCCTACACTCAGCCAACCCTTCTCCAGTGCATTCCTCTCACAAACACAAAATTATTCTGCCTAAAATATCTCACTGATCACACCACTTACCTGATTCAAAGCCTGCAATGGTTCCCTGTGAGAGAAAATATCTTAGATCCACCATATTTAATCTCAGAAGAATTAGAAATATTTAAGCTTCACATCATTTAATTCAGACAACAATTTTTGTAAGGAAACTACAAGTGCTGAAACATTTATTAACACTGAAGGGCCTGAGCTGAATGTATAGGGAGGTGATAATTAACCTACTATGACATCAATGAACTAGAGCCAATTATTCAACCCACATCAGATGTTAGATATTCTTTTGATATTGGGAACATAGGTAAGGGCAGAGACATTTAAAAAAAGTATTTAAAAATAAAATGAATTGATTCGAAAACATTAATATCAAATCAAAGAGCAGAACTGTGATCGTCAACACATCATCTCTTAATGCCACTTCTCAAGTCCAAACCATCTAAATACTCTCTCTCTAATGCTTTCTAGTTGGCACCATGGCACCTTTGATCTTCCCTTCCTAGATATAAATTTTAAGAGAAATGGAATCTCAAAGTATACCCATTACATAGAAAAGAAAGTAGGATGGGTTCCTATATATTAATTCTTTACTGTTTTTGCCTTCATACTTTTTCCTGATTACTCAAGTAATCTGGATAAACTGGAAATATACCAGAAGTAGATTTGACAATCTAGTCTGGTGGAATATAGCCAAAAGCCTTCTTTGGATTATTCTCCTAGAACTATCAGCAAAGATGCCTCTTACTTTTCTGGATTATAAAGACATGTAAGCTTGAGCTGCATGCAACCATTTCCCCTGAGGCTTGGAGCTAGCCCTCTTAATTTGAAGAGGATAAAACCACAGAGAGAAACTGAGGCAAGAGATGAAGAGAAAACCTTCAAAACATTGTGTTAGCTCTTTCAACTGGTTCATTAAATGGACCAGCTGACTCCACTGACCTTTTAGTGTAATGAACAAAATTTTCTTTCACTTTTCTTTTTTAAATTTAAGCCAGTCTGAATTATTTTTTTTTTGGCTCTTGTAATTGACATAATTCTAAAACTGAAATTAAAAAAATACATTGGATTATTGTAGTGGGTTTATGTATGTATTGTACTGAGTAAGGCAAGAATATACAATGAGCTATTCTGAATTCCTTTTTCATTATTGGACTATGTTCCATTAATAGAGATGTTGCTCTGAGAGTGTGCCTTGTAGATTAAGTTACAAAAAGGATATGGTCTGGTTATTAAAACACAAAACTTTTACTTAGCGGGATTTGACATTTATTTGTTACCTGGTGTTACTGAACTCTTAAAGCATTATTTTCTTTATGCGTAAAATAGGTATTCTAATAACAGTATTATCCCACTATATTTTGTGAGAGTTAAATGAAATAATGAATGAAAATGTCCCTGAAATCAATGTACAATGAATATTCACAGCTAGTAATATTGTATTATTTTCAGTTTAACTTAAATGTTTTACTGATAAGCATTGTGGGTAAGCCAACCAGTAATAATAGCAATAATAGGAGTTACAATATAGAAAGTAAAAAAATTTTCAACGCTAATCTAGAGAGTAAATACAGCTGACCTTTGAAAAACACAGGTTTGAACTGTATGGGTCCACTAATATAGGATTTTAAAAAAATATAGTACAGTACTGTAAATGCATTAACTTTTCCTTATGATTTTCTTAATAACATTGTATTTTCTCCAACCTACTTACTGTAAGAATACAGTATATAATACATATATATATATATATATGTGTGTGTTAATTAATTGTTAATGTTACTGGTCAGGCTTCCAAACAAAAGTAGACTAAGAGTAGTTAAATTTGGGGGGAGTCAAAAGTTATACACGGGTTTTTGACTGGGTGACGGTTCAGCACCTCTAACCTTCATGTTGTTCAAGGGTCAACTGTAGTTAGAAATGTTAAAGAAAGTCTTTAAGGGAAAAATCATGACTTATGCAAATATAAAATATATACTTACAAATTTATCATATTAATTAATAAGGGAACCAGTACAATGTAAAAAAACAGAAATAATTTAAAGAAGAAAGGCACATATGCAATCAAGAAAGCTGAAATGAGTTTGCTACATGGTGCAATGTATTATTGAATTATTGAATATATATATATTCAATACACATAAGAAAATAAAAAGTTATATCTCCGCCAAAAAAAATTCAACTGCATTTCTACAGGTAAGAACCATGTGCATTAAAAAAAAAGAACCATGTGCATTACTAAGAGTTTCTGCAATTTATAAAGTATAAAATATCTCAAAGACAATTAGAAGTACAGATCCATATATATATAATAAGATAACCCTAGAAGGATCCACTAGACAATGGCCAACATTTTATTGCATGATCTTTTTGACCATTTCAAAGTCTGTCACCATTTTTTTCTAAGAAAATGTTTAAAGAAATTTCATCTTATCAGTATCTGAGGAATTAGATATGACATCCCTAAACATCTTTTAACTTCATACTTCCAGTTTTATTATCCTAATATTCTCCCTATTTTTGAAACTTTAAGAAAAGCAATGTTGATTCTGTTCTTCATAATGGCCTCTAGACCTATAAAAGTCTCTATACCTCTACAATGGATATTTGCTTTTCTGAGGACCACTAGGTTTGGTAATACCCTTAGCACTGGTAATTCGTCAATTTATGTTTTCCCTTTGGAAAATTTCTTCTCACTTCTACACCCCACAACAAAAAGTACAAATTGTTTAGTATGACAAGTCCTCTACACTTGGTCCAAACCTGTATTTTCAATTTCATTTACCACTGCCCTATTCCCCCTTCACATTCCAACTGAATGTGTACAATCTCTGTTCACATTACAAAGTCTGGGCTGATAACTCTCTATCTCTGTTCATTATATTCCTTTATTTAGAATGTCCTTTGCTTCACATTTGTATGCCTAAGAGACTGGTCTCTGGAATTTCACTGCCTAGTTTAAAATCCTGGTCTTGCCCCTTGTTTTTAGATTACTATTCTAACCTCTCTGTAACTCAGTTGATTTACTTGTAAATGAGGACAATAATAATCCTTCTTCAGAGCATTGTTCTTAAAATTAAATCAAATTAAATAAATCTGATAAACCACTTAATAAAATCTCTGGCACCTAATAAACTCTTATTTTTAGCAGTCACCATCATCATCATCATTACTCTCCAAGATCCTACCACATACCACAGATTTTGCCTTACATCTTTAAAAATGAAAAAAATAGAAAGAGAGAGCAGTTAAGATGGCGGAGAAGTAGCAGCTGAGACTACATAAGGTAGCAGGAGATCAGCTAGATATCTTATCAAACCATTGCGAACACCTACAAATCGAACAGGAGATCAAAGAGAGGAAGAACAGCAATTCTGGAAACAGAAAATCAGCCACTTTCTGGAAGGTAGGACTGGCGGAGAAGTGAATCGAAAGCGACGGGAGGATAGACCGCGGGGGAGGGGCCGGCTCCCGGCAAGCGGCGGAGCAACGGAGCACTAAATCGGGACTTTTAAAAGTCTGCTCCACGGAGGGACATCGCTCCTGAGGCTAAACCGGGGTGAAGCCCACAAGGGGTCAGCGTGGCCCCAGGTCCTGCAGGGTCACAGAAGGTGTCTGAGTGTCGCAGAGCTAGCAGGTATCGGAGCGGGAAGCCGGCCACAGAGACAGAGCCTAGGAGTGAGCTCTCAGCTCGGGGTTACCTTGAACCGGTCGCAGGCTGGGTGAGCTCGTAGCGCGGCCGGGGGCCAGGGAGATGGGAGTAGCCGGGGCTTTTCTCTGAGGAGTGGAGCCCCGAAATCTCAGCTCTTCTGGGCCGGAGACTGGAAGGCCGCCATTCTCATTCCCGTCCTCCGGAACTCTATGGAAAGCGCTCAGGGAACAAAAGCTCCCGAAAGCAAAACCGAGAGGATTACTCAGCCTGGCCCCTGGTAAGGGGGGTGCATCTCTGCCTTGGGCAAAGACACTTGAGAATCACTACAACAGGCCCCTCCCACAGAAGATCAAAAGAAATCCATCCAAGACCAAGTTCACTTAACAAGGAGAGCAGGGGAACTCCAGAGGAGAAGAAAGCAAAGTGCAGAATTCATGGCTTTCTCCCCATGATTCTTTAGTCTTGCAGTTAATTCAATTTTTTCTTTAAAGGGCATTTTCCTAGTCTTTGCAACCCTTTTAGTATTTTATTTGCTCCTTCAAATAATCTTATCTGGAAAAAATGACAAGGCGGAAAAACTCACCACAAAAAAAAAGAACAAGACACAGTACCAAAGGCTAGGGACCTAATCAATACAGACATTGGGAATATGTCAGATCTAGAGTTCAGAATGACAATTCTCAAGGTTCTAGCCGGGCTTGAAAAAGGCATGGAAGATATTAGAGAAACCCTCTCTGGAGATATAAAAGCCCTTTCTGGAGAAATAAAAGAACTAAAATCTAACCAAGTTGAAGTAAAAAAAAGCTATTAGTGAGGTGCAATCAAAAATGGAGGCTCTTACTGCTAGGATAAATGAGGCAGAAGAAAGAATTAATGATATAGAAGACCAAATGACAGAGAATAAAGAAGCTGAGCAAAAGAGGGACAAACAGCTACTGGACCATGAGGGGAGAATTCGAGAGATAAGTGACACCATAAGACAAAACAACATTAGAACAATTGGGATTCCAGAATAAGAAGAAAGAGAGAGGGGAGCAGACATATATTGGAGAGAATTATTGTAGAGAATTTCCCTAATATGGCAAAGGGAAAAAGCATCAAAATCCAGGAGGTGCAGAGAACCCCCCTCAGAATCAACAAGAATAGGTCCACATCTCATCACCTAATAGTAAAATTTACAAGTTTTACAGCTTAGCGACAAAGAGAAAATCCTGAAAGCAGCCTGGGAAAATAAGTCTGTAACATACAATGGTAAAAATATTAGATTGGCAGCAGACTTGTCTACAGAGACCTGGCAGGCCAGAAAGAACTGGCATGATATATTCAGAGCACTGAACGAAAAAAACACGCAGCCAAGAATACTATATCCAGCTAGGCTATCATTGAAAATAGAAGGAGAGATCAAAAGCTTCCAGGACAAACAAAAACTGAAAGAATTTGCAAACACCAAACCAGCTCTACAGGAAATATTGAAAGGGGTCCTCTAAGCAAAGAGAGAGCCTAAAAATAGTAGGTCAGAAAGGAACAGAGACAATATATAGTAACAGTCACGTT